>CM035409.1:25582319-25587319 GCA_020310875.1 Ceratopteris richardii | reverse complement strand
TGGAGCCATCCTAGTTCTTCTTCAATTTGTAAATCCATCTTGAACCTATCACTTTCATTGATTAAGACTTGGGAACTAATTCCCAAGTGTTATTTTCCTCAAGAGCTTCAATTTCCTCTTCCATTGTTTGCTTCCACTCTGATTCTTCCTTGGCTTCCTTGAATGTTGAGGGTTCCTTTTGATTTATGTCCTCTGCTAGATAGATTGAATGTTTAGTAACTAGAGAAGTATCAAACACATACCTGTCTGGTTTTCTTTTCTCCATCATGGACCTTCTTAGGCCATGATGTGATGATTTTGCCTCTTGTCCAATTTCCTTCATTTTAGCTTTACCCTTAGACTTCCACATTTTGAATTCCTCAATTTGTGATGCCTCATCATCTTCTAAGGTATCATGTTCTTCAATTTTTATAGAGTTATCCTTAACAAGTTTTGGGAAATCTTCTTCAAGATCATAAGGTAACTTGATATTATTACATGAGTCTTCATACCAAGAACTATTCTCATCAAACATTACATCTCTACTCACCAACAATCCTTTGGTTGGTGGGTTGTATAACATGTAGCCTTTTTTATTGTTGTCATATCCAATAAACACACATCTTTTAGCTTTTGGATCCATCTTTCTGCTAACCTAGAAGGAAAATGAGCATAAGCAATACATCCAAAAATCGTACAATGATCCAAGCTTGGTGTTCTTCCATTCCAATCCTCATATGGCATCATGCCATATAGTGACTTTGAAGGTAACTTGTTAATCAAATAAGTGCCTGTGGATACAGCCTCAACCCATAAATAATTAGGTAAGTGTTTTTCATTCAGCATAGACCTTGCAGCTTCAACAATTGCCCTATTTCTTCTCTCTGCCACTCCATTTTGCTCAAGAGTGTACCTTGTAGTAATTTCTCTTTTGATTTCCCTCTCTTCAAGAAAGGAATCAAATTCATGGGAGAAGTACTCTCCCTCACCATCTGACCTTAGCCTTTTTAGTGTTTTACCTATTTGGTTCTCCACAAGAGCTAAATATCTTTTGAACCATGAAAATACTTCATCCTTGTCTTTCATAAAGTATATTATAGTCCATCTACTGCAATCATCAATGAAGGAGACATAATAACTTGATCCAGATATTGAAGCATCCTTGCTAGGTCCCCATACATCTATGTGAACCAAGTCCAAGAGATCTCCGTGCATATATCCTTTCTTCATGAATGGTAACCTATGAGACTTTCCAAATTGGCATGCATTACACTTATAAATCATGTGTTGCTTTGACAGATTAGGGAGTCCAAGTATACTTTGGACCCTACACATTTGCTTTAATGATCTTTCACCAATATGTGCTAACCTTTTGTGCCATACTTCTGATTCTGTGAGTGTCTGACTACCATAATGAAAGAGAGCAATGTTCCTACTGTCTTGTAATTCAAATGTGAATAGTCTACCTATCTTTTCACCCTCTGCAATCCTCCTAAACCCTTGACTTGGATCTTCAAAAAATGCTCCTCCTTTTGTGAACTTGACTTGTAGGCCTTTCTCCAATCTGTCCTATACTTATCGAATTCTTTATGATAGTAGGGACATAGAGTACCTTGCTAAGTAGGTTGATGTTTCCATCATGAGCTTTTACATTTCCTATCTTCTCCATCAGATGCCTTGTATCATCACCTGTTTGCACTTCATGCTTGTTCCTTGGATCTTCTAAATCTTTTAGGAGGGCCACATTTCCTACCACATGATTTGAGCAACTTGAATCTATGTAGAAAACATGCTTATCAAATTTACCTTGTGACATTGTCATATTCATGAGAAGTAGAGAGTCTTATTGATTTGAGTCTTCTGTGTAGTTATTGTAATCTCTTGTCCCTTTGTATCCTCCTTGGTAGGTTGAATTGTTGTAGTTGTTTTGGTTGTCATGGAAATTGTTGAACCTTCCTCTTGAGTAGCCTTAACCTCCTCTGTTGTAGCCTCTGCCTCTAATTTGAGGCAAAAAAAAATCTAAGATAGAGTTGAGGAGATAGGACCTTGCAAGTACATCCTTGGAGCACCATGTGCTCAATCTTTCTTGCTCTTCTCGTGTAGGTTGACCTTTATTCCTAAATCTTGGCATAACTTCATCTCCAGCTATATAACCATACAGATTCCTACCTTGAAGATAAGCTTCCATCCTTAATGACCACCCAGAGTACTTACCTCTATCAAATTTGTCAATTAATGAAGGAAATCCATCTACCATGTTTTCCAACCTTGGTCTGATACCATTGTGAGGATGGATTTGTACTTGATGAAGATGAAGTGGTGCTCCAAAACATTTGCACTACACTAGCCAAATGAACTCCAAAGATATGTGGTGGGCCCTTTTAGCTTCTTAAAGGATGTGTTAGACACCTAATGTAGTTTGGAAGATCACTCTCAAAAAGACAAATCAAAACAAACAAGTTTGACTAAAAGTCAATATGAAGAAACTTTCTATTTTGATCATATATGCTTCAGTATTTCACTCACTGTTCATTCTCTAATTAAAATTGACTAGAGAGATTTTAGAGGAATATCATTGGGAAGCAAGGCAACCTATTTGGAGTTTCATAAAAAATGATTGACCATGCTCAGAGAAATAAGTTTAGCAATTCACCTATGTAATCCCGACTTTTCAGGAAGTAGAAGATGTAGAGAGATAGGTGACTTTTAATGCATATTTATCACAATTAAGAAATCCAAATGCACCCAAACTTTGGGACTATATAGTAGACATAGAGAACTAACATTACTAAGTTAAATCACTGAAAATGATGCACCATACTCAGAGAAATCATCTCTGCACTCTGACTGAAAAATTGAGATGTATGACAATGAACAGTAGACTCACATAGACATGAAGATATGGTCACAAATGATCATGAATTTCAATGTATATTGAATGGAAATTACAATGAACATACTAGTGCATGTGTGTGTTCTTGAGATCACACTCTGATATGGCAAGAAGCTCAGCTAATGTGTGTACTAATCCCGCATCTAAATCTCATGTATATATAATGAAGATTGGAGCCAAGTTTTGAATTTGAATCTTGCTTACCTAAAGCACCTAATTCTTAGTGGTTGATTCTCCGACTAATTTACTCATGAATTCATGGAGTTCTTTTCCTACTCATCAAGTGAATTCATGAACTCCATGAATTCATGGAGTTCTTTTCCTACTCATTAATAATTATAAATATAAATTATTAATTTGTATACCTTCTACTAAGGAAATGACTCCTAAAAACGTAGCTGTCTACAAAAAAACTACCACATCTCAGTTGGTATGTTAGGTCTCCTCTTATTTTTTTCCACCATACAATGTCTCCTGTTATTTTAATCTCAAACAGAAAAAAAAGAATCAAAATACATACACAAATATAGCATGTGCATACACATATACATACACTTACACATACATACATACACATACATGCATACATACATACATACATACATACATACATACATACATACATACATACATACATACATACATACATACACACACACACATACATACTCACATACACATACTCACATATATATAGTAAATATATATATTATACTGCAAATATATAAACACACATGCACATGCATGCATATACACACATTCATACAAAATACATGCATTTATCCCACAAGAATGTGTATTTGTGTTTATGTGAATATGTGTGTATGTGTGTATGTGTATATGTGAATGTTTATGTATGTAAATAATCAGATTATTAATATCTAATACCATTATTTATAGATTTTGATCATGTGTGTATATGCTATGTATATGTGCATATGTATGTATGTATACATATGTGTATGTCTATGCATATATGTATGTATGTGTGTATGTATGTATGTTTGTATGTATGTATGTGTATGTATGTATGTGTATGCATGTATGTATGTATGTATATATGTGTATGTATGTGTACGTATGTATGTGTAGCTGTGTATATTTAATTTCATTTCTAATTTTCTTTTTATTTATTGTGGTATGTAGAATTTCATATAGATATCTAGACCACTGAATCATTTGGATGTCTCTCATGTTATTGTTAATCAATTACCTACCTTGCTAACTAAGGCTTACATATTTGTTTACAAATATAAAGTATCAGTTAGCTATGGCTATGGAGGTATTAGGTAGTTTGGAAAATAGGAGGAGCAAATTTATTTGGAAGATTTTGAAAGATGGACAAATAGTTTTGAAGGATGGGTGGACAGAAAGCATCCATTCAATGCAAGTTCTTGTTCTTACCTTACCTAAGGTAAGAACAATAACCTTCATTGAATGGAAACTTTCTTTCAGCCCATCCTTTCAAATTATTCTTCCATCCTTACAAATCTTCAAGATAAATTTTCTTCTCCCATTTCCCAAATAGCCTAATACCTCCATAGGTAACTAATACTTAATATTTTTATGCAAAGTTCATAAAAGAGTTAGAAATGTAGGTATTAGGTAGACTGGAATAGGAGAAGCACATGTTTCAGGAAGTTTCTAAAGTTGGTTGGGCAGACAATTCCAAAGGCTAGATGGATAGAATATCTTCATTCGATACAAGTATATATAATTTCACTTTACTTTCATAACATGTGTATGTATGTATATATGTGTATGCATTAATGTATATGTGTATGACTATGTATGTATGTATTTATATGTATATGTGTATGTCTATGTATGCATGTATTTATATGTATATGTGTATGCATGTTTAAATATAAACAGATACATTACTCCATCCAAAATGATTTTGAAGATTGAGAATAAGTAAGCTTGCCCTTAGTCATGTCAAACGACTTCCTTCATATACATGGTTTAGACATTCCTCTCGAAGATATTTCTAATTTTTAAAAATATCAATGCTCTCACTATCATTTTGATACCAGTCCTCAATAAAATCTGCCATGCCATCATCTTTATCATTGTCGTACAAATCGTGTACTTTATCTTCTTTTGAATATAGGTCTTTCACTTGCAT
>CM035409.1:25559819-25574819 GCA_020310875.1 Ceratopteris richardii | reverse complement strand
TCAGCTCATATCTCGAGGCTAATCCATCTTTCTCTGAGTGTGTGAGTGCTACACCATAGCCTACACATCTGAGTACCATTGAGCATCACATTCTATACCAATGGGAATGTACAATCAATAGATCTAATACATATACTTACATTCATAATCTCTGGTTTCTCTGAGTGACCATCTTCATCTGTGTCAACTTCCAAGAGGCATATCTCAAGATCTACTGAACCAAATTGGATGATTCAAAGTTCATTGGATTCAGCTCAAAGTCTACTATACACCTACAAAATTTCAAGGCTATTGGATCAATCATTACAGAGAAATCCCAATCGAGGTGCTCACTGGTCTGTGATTGTAAGTCTCCTAAAAAGTCGGGGGTGTACCTTATTATGCTAAATTGATTTCTCAGAGTGTAGTTTGTCATTTCCTTTCATTCCACTTGCAAATGGGAGCTTACTAAGCTAATAGAATATCCCTAGAAGGAATTTTGCTAATTGTAACTACACTGGTCACACTGAGCATAACACTGAGCAGGTGGCAATACCAAAATAGCAAGTTTTTCAGGATTTTGAAGTCACAAGTAGTCTGTCTTGATTTGATCATTACTTATAACATTTGCAAAGCACATATATACTAAGCATATCTGGAGCCAAAGGAGGGCAGGTGTGAAGCAGGTCTAGCAGCACCAACTCATTCTTTTAAGTGCATCCAACCATCACTCCCAACAGTGGTATCAGAGCAAATAAGGTAATCATGGGTGATGGTTTCCCTTCCTTCATTGACAAATTAGACAGGAACAACTACCAAGCTTGTTCTCTAAGGATGAAGACCTATCTACAAGGAATGAGCTTGTTTGGATTCATATCAGGAGATGAGGAATTGCCCTCATTTAAAGCTAGAGGCCTACCCACCAAGGAAGAGCAAGAGAGACTTAATCAATGGTGTGCAAAAGATGCTTTGGCAAGGTCATATCTTCTAAACTCTATTTCTGATTTCCTTCTACCACACATAAGGAATTGCAAAACTTCCCAAGAGACTTGGGAAACCTTGTCAACTTATTTTTCATCAAGCACAAGGGCCAGAAAGAATCAGCTATGGATTGAGTTTACCACTCTTAGGAAGCAATCAAAGCAATCAGTTTCAGATTTTGTCACTAAGGTCAAAGACATTGCAGATCAACTTGCAAGTGTTGGAGAAGAGATTGAGGAAGAGCAAATAGTCAGACAAGTAATCAATGGACTAAAGGCAGATGACAAATGGGAGAGCTTTACCACAGCAATGGACTTATACATGGACATCCAAGCACCTGATCTAACAACTCTGATTGGACAACTCTTCACACATGAAGCAAAGCTTACAAAGAATGGAGAGCATTGGCATCTTGGCCACAGGAGAAAATGTCTCCTCATAATCAATGCCTTGGGTTTGTGCAAAACCCTTGGCTACCAACCTAGCTTTATACCTGTTTATTGTACCATCTGAATTCCTTTTGAGTTTGTAGATCCATCTGGATCCTATCACCTTCATAGATTCTTTCTTGGGTACCAAGTCCCAAGTATCACTTTCCTTGAGAGCTTCCATTTCCTCATCCATTGCTTCCTTCCATTCTGGTTTAGTGATTGCTTCTTCAAATGTACCTGGTTCTTCATTCAAGAGATCCTTTGCAAGATATACAGAATGCTTGGTTACAAGGGAGGTATCATACCCATACCTAATAGGTTTCTTACTTTCTCTCTGAGATCTCCTCATAGCTTGAGTTGAGGATTCTGGTATATCCTCTAGCTTCTTCATCTTAATTTTCCCTTTGGATTTCCAAGCCTTGAACTCTTCAATGTTGATGGTGTCTTCATCATCTGAGCTTGTGTCTTCTTTCTGAATTGGTTCTTCCTTGATAAGCTTGGGAAAGTCTTCTGCCATGTCATAAGGTAGACTAACCTTCCTGCATTCATTTTCATACCATGAATCATTCTCATCAAAGATGACATCTCTGCTTACCTTGAAGCCTTTATTTGAAGGGTTGTAGAATCTGTATCCCTTCTGATTCAAATCATAACCAATGAAGATACATTTTTCAGCTTTAGGGTCTAGCTTTCCCCTTACCTGTGAGGGAATATGCACATATGCAACACATCCAAAGATTTTGCAATGATCCAGAGATGGTCTCTTACCATGCCAAGCCTCATAGGGTGTCATTCCATCAAGTATCTTTGATGGCAACCTATTAATTAAATATGTGGCAGTAGATACACTCTCTGCCCAAAGATAATTTGGTAATTTCTTTTCATTTAGCATAGACCTAGCTGTCTCTACAATGAGTCTATTCCTCCTTTCAGCTACCCCATTTTGTTCAAGTGAGTACCTTGTAGTAATCTCCCTCTTGATGCCTCTTTCCTGCAAGAAATCTTCAAAGTCATTGGAGAAGTATTCTCCACCACCATCTGACCTTAGTTTCTTCAAATGTCTACCTGTTTGATTTTCAACTAGTGCAAGGTACCTCTTGAAACAATTAAATACTTCATCTTTATGTTTCATGAAATATAAGACAGTCCACCTGCTATAGTCATCAATGAAGGACACATAGTACCTTGATCCAGATATGGATGGCTCCTTGCTAGGTCCCCAAACATCTGTATGCACCAATTCCAGATAATCTTCATGCATAAAACCTTTCTTGGTGTAGAGCAATCTGTGTGACTTACCAAATTGACAAGCCCCACACTTGTATATCATGTGTTGCTTGGATACATTAGGTATCCCAAGCACACATTGATCCCTACTCATTTGCTTTAAGGTCCTCTCTCCAATGTGACCTAATCTCTTGTGCCAAATCTCCAATTCTGATAGGGTTTGATCTTTATAGTTGTACAAAGCAATATTCTTAGTGTCTTCAAGTTCAAAGGTAAACAATCTACCTAATTTTTCTCCCTTGGCTATCCTTCTGAATCCATGTCTTGGATCCTCCACATATGCACCATGTTGAGTAAACCTGACATGTAAACCTTTTTCCACAATCTGACCTACACTCATTAGGTTCTTGGTGATTGTTGGAACATACAATACTCTGCTCAATAGATTCTGATTACCATCACTAGTTTTGACATTGCCTACTTTAACAACTGAATGTTTAGTGTCATCACCTGTCTGCACTTGATGCTTGCCTTTGGGTTCTTCCAAATCAGAAAGTAATGCAACATTTCCAGCTACATGATTAGAGCAACCTGAATCAATATAGAATAAGTGATCATCATTGATACCTGACTTAGAAGTCATATTCATGATCAATAGGGAGTCATCTTGCTCCTCTGCATAATTGTTGTAGTCTTTCCTATTCCTGTATCCACCTTGATAGTTGCCATTGTGGTTGTAATTGTAATTGTTGTTGTATTGATCGTTGTATCCATTGTAGCTTTGGTGTTGATTGAATCTGCCTCTTCCTTGAGAGTATCCTCCTCTTTGGTGACCTCTTCCTCTTTGGTTCTTGTAGTTTTTGTAGCATTCATCTGTGGTATGGTTAGACAAGCCACAAATATTACATGGAGATTGGTTGTAGGGTCTCCCCCTACCTGACTTACCTCCTCTGCCTCTACCTCTTGAAGATCTACCTCTCCCTGCATAGTTTGCTTGGGAGGTAGAGCCTTCTTCATCAACCTTTTTGTTTTTACCCTTGTCTTTTGCCTTCTTATCAGTATATAGGGCAGAGGGATTGTTACCTTTTGATGGTGAGTGTAGCTGCATCCAAGAATTGGAACATGTACCAATTAGATGTGAAGAATGCATTCTTGAATGGATGGATATCTGAAGAAGTCTACATGTCACAACCACCTGGCTATGAAGATCCCAAGAAGGTAAATCATGTGTGTAAATTGAAGAAGGCTCTGTATGGATTGAAGCAGGCACCTAGAGCATGGAATTACAGGTTGACAACCTACCTTCTAGACCAAGGATTCATAATGAGCAAAGCAGATACTTCATTGTTTATCAAAAGGAACAATTCAGAGGTAATATACTTATGTGTCTATGTTGATGACATCATTATTACAGGAAATGATGTTCAGGGAATTAGACACATCAAAGGACAGATGATGAAGGAATTCAAGATCAATGATCTTGGATTATTGAAGTACTTCCTAGGACTTGAATTGGTCTATACAAATTCAGTTATCTTTATTACTCAGAAGAAGTATATTCAGGACATGGTCAAGAAGTTTAATTTGCAGGATGCTAAAGTCTCAAGCACTCCTATGGAGGTCAACCACAAACTCAATGCTCATGAAGGAGAAGAACTCCAAGACATTACAAGTTACCAGAGTTTGGTAGGTAGTCTAAATTATGCTACCTTAACCAGGATTGATATATCATATGGTGTTAGTGTACTTAGCCAATTTATGCACAAACCAAGAGTACCTCATTTGGAGGCAGCAAAGAAGATAGTAAAGTACCTAAAGGGAACACAACATCATGGTTTGTACTTTCCCTATTCATCAGACATTGATATTAAGGTATATTTAGATGCAGATTGGGCAGGTTGCAAGGATGACAGGAGAAGCACATCTGGTTACATATGTTTTGCAGGTGATAAACCAATTTCTTGGTCATCCAAGAAACAACCTACAGTAGCTTTATCATCTACTAAGGCAGAGTATAGAGGGCTAGCAAATGCTACTCAAGAAGCCATCTGGTTGAAGCTATTATATTCAGAATTGGGCCTTTACACAAGGCCACCAATCATCTTTGGTGATAACACAAGTTCTCTTCACCTTGCAGCTAATCCAATTTATCATGCTAGGACAAAACACATAGAGGTTCATTACCACTATGTGAGGGAGAAGTTACTTAGCAAAGATATTCAATTGTCATATGTGTCTACTAACATGCAATGTGCAGATTTGCTTACTAAAGCTCTGGATGGAAGCAAGCTATGCAGATTTAAATCCATGATTGGATTGCAGGAAATAATTGAAGACTAGAGATGAAGACTTGAGCCAAAGTGTTTGGCTTGAGGGGGAGCTGTTGGTGTAATTCAAGCCTTAACACTTGGCTTGGATATCAACCTTGAAGACATTACATAAAGCTTGGATTAATTCTTGAAGATTGAGTCATAGAAACTCATGCTTATGAGTTCTTACCTTTTACTCATTGTAAAAGTCATTGTGACTTAGTATTTACATGTAATCATACCTACTTGGTTAAGTCGTGGAAAATCTGATTGATTGAGTGGGTGAATGATTGAGAGAATATCCCATTCACTTTTAGGTACAAGATTCTAGGAGATTTGAATTAGAGTTCAAATTCAAATCCTCACTCAAACCATATATATGTGAAGAAGAAAAGTCGCGGGTCAGTTTTTCATTTTTCAGCTCATATCTCGAGGCTAATCCATCTTTCTCTGAGTGTGTGAGTGCTACACCATAGCCTACACATCTGAGTACCATTGAGCATCACATTCTATGCCAATGGGAATGTACAATCAATAGATCTAATACATATACTTACATTCATAATCTCTGGTTTCTCTGAGTGACCATCTTCAACTCTGTCAACTTCCAAGAAGCATATCTCAAGATCTACTGAATCAAATTGGATGATTCAAAGTGCATTGGATTCAGCTCAAAGTCTACTATACACCTACAAAATTTCAAGGCTATTGGATCAATCATTACAGAGAAATCCCAATCGAGGTGCTCACTGGTCTGTGACTGTAAGTCTCCTAAAAAGTCGGGGGTGTACCTTATTTTGCTAAATTGATTTCTCAGAGTGTAGTTTGTCGTTTCCTTTCATTCCACTTGCAAATGGGAGCTTACTAAGCTAATAGAATATCCCTAGAAGGAATTTTGCTAATTGTAACTACACTGGTCACACTGAGCATAACACTGAGCAGGTGTCAATACCAAAATAGCAAGTTTTTCAGGATTTTGAAGTCACAAGTAGTCTGTCTTGATTTGATCATTACTTATAACATTTGCAAAGCACATATATGGTTTATTGGTGTCATTTGGAAGCTAAGCAAGTGTAATAAGCATATCTGGAGCCAAAGGAGGGCAGGTGTGAAGCAGGTCTAGCAGCACCAACTCATTCTTTTGAGTGCATCCAACCATCACTCCCAACAATACATACATACACACACACACACACACACACACACACACACATACATATATATATATATATATATATATATATATATATATATATATATATATATATATATATATATATATATATATATATATATATATATATATATATATATACATATATATATATATATATATATATATATATATATATATGTATATATATATATATATGTATGTATGTATATATATATATATATATATATATATATATATATATATATATATATATATATATATATATATATATATATATATATATATATATGTATATGTGTGTGTGTGTGTGTGTGTATCTATCTATTTGTCTCTCGATTTGGGTTTTTGTTTATCTGTTTGTCTGTGTGTCTGTGTGACTATTTCATTACGACATATCACGCATATACTGAGGCTTCTACTGAGGCAAATGCACAGGTGCAATTATTCATCGACATCGATGTTAGGGTTGGCATACACATCAATAACAAACCGCCAATATAGGCATCGGTATAAGCATTGGTATAACAATTGATAATATCGAGGCTCATATTGATGCTTATACGACTATTGTGCTAGGTGTACCATCGTGTATATCAGCGATGGTGTTGGGAGTTTCGACGCGCATATCAATGGCCATGTCTGTTAAGTTTCTTTGGGCATAGTGTGTTGTCTATTGCTTTAGAAACATTACCATGATGTTGTGTAGCAAAAGACAATATACTCTGCCCAAAGAAAACCGAGTACATGTGATGTGTACTCTAATGGCAACTAGAACATGATTTCATAAAGAAAAATATTGTTAGACATAAAAGAGATGAGCAAAATAGACAATGAACCATGTACAAAAAAGTTATATATTCCATAAATGAAGCATGTACAAGAGCATTTCAAATCACTGCCGTATATGAGTCAAATACAAAATGTGGCAAAGCACTTCCATATAGGAACTGAATGCAAAATCATGGTGCATCATTTCCATATATGAGTGTAATACAAAATTGTGGCAAAGCACTGCCATACATATGCTCAAAGGAATCAAAATCTTTATACCTACAATCCTCCAACAAAGCACATGCCTAAAATGAGACAAATTGACATGATACTTATAAACAACAAATAAAAATACCAAACGAAGCTATAAGCTCACCCCATCATAGATGCTCCCATGAAATGATTGCACCGTGTCCCTCCAAGTCCTCCAATAGTGCATCCAATCCATGACAATATCCATAAGCCTCCTCGGTTCACATCGGAGGATGACCCACTGCCAACTCCTATAATGAATATGCAAAATGTTAGATGAACATACATGATGTGCTTAGTACATACAAATTCAACAATTAAAATGATACTTAGAAACTCGTAACGCATAGTGTCATATCTGTCGCTACCCAAATGTGATGTTCCAACCGTATCTAGATGTGTGGCCGTCGCTTCTCACTGCTGACGGTATCGGTCAGGAGTATGTTGCTGCTCATCGTGAATCAGTTCTCACTCCTGAGTATCTAACCATATAGGCTTCGATAAGCCTACTCTGACAACATCGCGAGCCTTGGGCCATTTCAATGAGACATCACCTCACGTGTCATCTATTGAATCCACTCTGAGTTGAAAATAGGATGCCCAGATGTTGATCGATACTCTTCATATATGGACTCTATGATATACTTTTTGGAATCTTTATCTTGTTCACTCCATTTCAACATGATAGAATATTTAAACGATATGGAGCAAAGCTATCGTATGCATTGATGCATGGACTTTTCAACCACATCCATCATTGGAGCTCCATTAGGGTATCCGACACATCTTAGAATCATCATGGTCATGAGCTTCCCAAGGTGTAGTGTACGTGGAGATGCCGTCTGATCCCATGTGGAGATGTTACGATATATATATATATACCCTAAAAAATCTAAAGATCTATTTTTTAAATATTTTTACATATATTTGATTGTATAAATTAATGTTAATCCTAAAACTTTATTAAGGATGTGTTATATATATATACCCTAAAAATTTAAAGATCTATTTTTACATATTTAATTAATTATATTTTATATATTTTGATTTTCCCTAATGTTTACATACATTTAAATAGAATATTTACACATTATAATACTTTCCCTATTTTTACATATATATGATTTTATAAATTAATATTAATCCTAAAACTTTATTTAGGATGTGTTTGTGTGTAAAAACCCAAATATATATATATATATATATATATATATATATATATATATATATATATATATATATATATATATATATATATATATATATATATATATATATACATACATACATATATATATATATATATATATATATATATATATATATATATATATATATATATATATATATATATATATATGTATATATATATATATATATATACATATATATATATATATATATATATATATATATATATATATATATATATATATATATATATATATATATATATATATATATATATATATATATATATATATATATATATATATATATATATGTGATTTTTGAAAATGAAAGAGGTAAAAAGCTAAAGAAGTTATGTACAAATCGACAAGGAGAATTCTTATTGATAGAATTCATCAACTACTACAAAGCTCATGGAATTAAGAGGTAGTTGACCATAACCTAATTCATTTTGGGAAGAAGCACTTAACATGGTTGTATACATTTTGAATATATGCTACACAAAGGCATTACTCATCAAGAAGCATACTCTAATAAAGATACTTGAATTATGCACTACATGGTATTACTCATCAAGAAGAATACTCTAATAAAGATACTTGAATTATGCATTTCAAAATTTTTGGATGTTTTTATTATGCACATACCTAAATCAACAAGAACTAAATTAGTATCAAAAAGAAAAAAATGTGCCTTCTTATTTTAATGAAGAGTCTAAAGCATATAGACTTTGGGATCGAGAGGCAAAGAAGATCATTGTCAACCATTACATGGTATTTGATGAAAGTCCACACCTGATTGATAAAAAAGTTAAAAACACTATCTCATCAACTCAACAAAATAGCTCACATGGTGCCTTCCCATAAACAAGTCAAGATTGATGAGGGCGAGACACTAGATAATGGCATTCCTCCCTAAAAATCCAATTGGTTGTTGCCACATAGCATAAGCGACTACCAAAGTGGGCACAATAGTCGTTTGATGATTATTAACCTCAAGATGATGTTTGATAGTCATTTTTAGATTGGCTACTTAGATCAAAGAGGATTGAGATGCAACAAAGGGATCAATAAAAGATCCAAAAAATATAGATGAAACACTGAAAGACCCCAAGTGGAGTGCAAAAATGAAGGCTTAGTATGATAGCATACTAAAGAATGACACATGGGAATTTGTTAATTTGCCACCAAAGAAGAAGGTAATTGGAACTAAGTGGAGCCAGAAAGCAAGACAGATGGTATTTTGGAGAAGAACAAAGCATGATTTGTTGCACAAGGATTCTCATACGTGGAAGCATTGATGTTCAAGAGACATTTGCACCAATAACTTGAATTACTACAATTCGCATGGTACTTAAAATTGCTACACATAAAAGGTAGCCTATATTCTATATGGATGAAAAATTAGCATTTCGAAATGGATACCTCATGGAGGAGATATATTTACCTCAACCACTAGGGTTTCAATTTGCTCATCTAGAAAACAAGGTTTGCAAACTTAAGAAGGTATTATATGGCCTTAAGCAAGCTCCAAGAGATTGGTACCAATGAATTGATAGGTTTTTCAAACATCTAGGCTTCTAGAGTACTTATGGTGAAAATTTGTATACCATGAGAAAAGACAACTAGCTAGTGATTGTCGTCTTGTATGTAGATGGTTTGGTCATTATAGGAGATCATGCATATTTCATCAAACAAACTCATGCTAGCTTGGCATTGAAATATGAAAAAGGATGATGGGATTTTCATATAGCAACATAAATACACTATGCAAATGCTTAAAGCCTTTGCGATGGTGGACTCCAAAGCCATTGGCATACCTATGGAATTACATTTTAAACTTTCAACATGGCTATTTGTTTTACAAGTCTCCCCACATAGCAAAAAAATTATGAGAACAGACATAGAAGAAATTCCATCTATAATGGACTCTGAGATTCATTCGATAGTCGAGGAGGAAGAGATCATTGTCCAAGATGAAGAAGTCTTTGAAGAAGATGAGATACACGATGAAGTCACAAGTAATATGTTGTACAAGAACAATGATCAAGAAGGAGCTAGCATACCAAGAGATCTAGAAGTCGCAAATGTAGAGATAGATATCCTCTGTGCATCAGATCTCCAAGAGGATACTAGAATAGAGGATTTCTAAAGCAAACATTTGTACATACTAACTTGTGTTAATCTTTCTATCTACATTCTTTTGTACACTAGGATTTCTCTATATTACCATTATTATCATATGCTAATTATTTGAGTTTTTTTGTTGAAGATCACGATGGGAGATAGTCCTCCAATCACTCTGCATTCCATGATACGAGCGGTTCTTAGAGTTTATATCTCAGGTACCTCCCACTTATATGGCCACCACGTCACACTAGTGGATCGCTTGCGGTAGCACTCCCACCGACCTCACTCCTAGCAGCCTCATTCTTGCTGGTCTCACTCCTGACGATGTCACTCTTGCCAACATCACTCCCACTAGCATCACTCCCACTAGCATCACTTTCGTGGGCGGGGCTACTCCCATCGGAGGGACATCTCTTGGCTTTATTAGTCCACCATGATTGCCTTCTCAGCCATCCCCTAGTGGCTCTAGTAGCCGATGAATGTGTTTGACACCTCATCATGATACAAGTGTTGGCCCCTCTCGTAGATCGAGGTCACGCTCTGGAGGAGGAGGTTCTAAAAGTTGATCTACATGGTGGCTCTAGAGGAGGTGGATGTTGTGGAGGCAGTGCGATGAACATTGTGTCTCCCACTTCTACTCCTAGAGAACTCAAATGCAGGTACGTCACGTGGTATGCCACATGGTACACCACGTATGCCTTGGGGTGCTCATGACCATGATGACTCCAAGGTGTATAGTATATGTGATGGAGCTTAAGTGATGGATGCAGCCAAAAAGGCCATGCATCAATGCATATGACAACTTTGCTCCATATAGTTTGGACACTCTATCATGTTGAAATGGAGTGAATAGGATAAAGATCATAAAATTATATCACAAAGATTATCTATCAAGATTATTGGGTAGCATCTGGGCATCCTATTCTCAACTGAGAGTGAATTCAACACATGGCACATGAGATGATGTCCCATTGATTATTTGACGCTCATGATGCTTTCAGATCAAGCTTACCAAAGTCTCTATGGTTAGATGTTGAGGAGTGGGATATGATTCGCGATGAGCAGTATCAAAATCCTAAATGATATCCCAAGTAGTGAGATTTGGTAGCCACACATCTAGATATGGTCAACCGTCACATTTGGGTAGCACTAGATATGACACTATGTGTCATGAGTTTGTAAGTATCATTTTGATTATTGAATTTCTTTGTGTTAATCATGTCATGTATGTTCATCCAATGTTTTGCATATTTGTTGCAGGAGTTGGCAGTGGGTCATCCTTCGACACAAACTGAGGAGGCTTATGGACATCATCATGGATTGGTTGCACTGTTGGAGGATTTGGAAAGATGCGATGTGTTCATTTTAGGAGAGCATCTATTATGATGTCAACTTAAAAACTTGGTTTAGTGTTTTGTAAATATCATGTCAATTTGTCTCATTTCACGAATGTTCTTTGTGTGTAAATGTATGTATGTATGTATATGCATGTATATATGCATATGTGTGCATGTATGTGTGTAAGTATATGTGTCTATATGTGTATGTGTGTGTTTGTATGTTTGTGCATGTGTGCATGTGTGCATGTGTGTATGTGTATGCATCTGTGTATGTGTTTATATATGTGTATGCATATTTTTGTGTGTTATGTGTGTATATGCATGTGTATGTGTATTCATGTGTGTATGTATGTAATGTGTGTTATTATAATTTATTAATTCCAATAATAATATAACATAGATGTTTTCATTCATTTTAATTTTTTTATTTTCAAGAGTTAAAGAGACAACGCACTTGTGATTTTTCCACTTAAAATGGCCGATACACATTTAGAAACCAAGAGCTTTGGATCGAGGGTCACATTCATATAAATTTTATATCTGATGTATGTGACTGCAAATCTAGAGCTCTTAGTTTTTAACGCTCTCTAAAAAGTGACCTTAGAGATCTACGCCATCCATAATTCACTAAAAATTCATCACCAATATGTAAACTAGTAACATTGACAATCAAGTATCTTCCTACATCTCTACACATGTATGGTGACTCATGACTATTTTCACGTTCTTCATGACTATTATATCCTCAACTACTGTGTATGTGTATACATATGTGTATGTATATGTGTGTGCATGTATGTGTGTGTATGCATCTATGTATGTGTGTATATGCGTATGTATGTGTGTATGTATATGTGTGTACTATGTATATGCTTATATATATGTGTGTGTATGTATATGTGTATATTTTTGTATGTATGTGTATATGTGTGCATGTGTATGTGTATGCATCTGTATGTATGTGTGTGTATATGTGTATGTGTATGTTTGTGTGTTATGTATGTGTATGTATGTGTTTGTGTGCATTTATGAAATTTATTATTTTTAATAGTATTATAACATAAATGTTTTTACCCATCTTAATTTGTCTTTTTTAGGATAAAAAAAGGGAGAGCTTAATGTGACCCTTACTTGCGATTTAATCATTTAAAATGGAAGTAAGTATTAGAAACCAAGAGTTTTGGATCCCAAGTCACATATAAATTTTACACATGATGAATGTGACTGTGGGTCCAGACTCTTGGTTTCTAGTGCTCTCTTTACATCTGATGAATCTGACTACGGATCCACAGCTCTAGTTTCTATTGCTCTCTAAGAGGCGATCTTGAAGGTCTACGCCATCCATAATTCTCTAATAATTCATCACTAGCAAGTAATGAAGTAATAGTATTGACAAATAAATATCTTCCTACATTATGCTCATGTATGGTAATTCATGACTGCTTTCACGCTCATGCATGTGTGTGTATATGTATGTGTGTATGTGTATATACATGTGTGTGTATGTGTATGTGTACATATGTATGTATAAATGTATGTGTATATATGTATGTGTAAGCGTATGTATGTATGTGTAAGTGTATGTATGTGTGTATGCATGTGTATAAATTTTCCCAAAAGGAAAATAAAAATGTGAGTATAGAACAAAGTATAAAAGGAGGGGGTAATAGCTAGCGTCAAGGGTGTGGGGTGCTATGGGTATGCACTCTATATGCTTAGGAGGTGAGATACAAATATGATATGCATAGGGAGGGGAGGGTGGATGGAGTCATAGCCCTCTAAATGCATGGAGTGGATGTAGGATATAATGCATCGATGGATAGGGCATCGTGGCAAGCCTCAAAATGCTCTGCACACATCCAAATCGACAAGGGTGCACTGTTGACATCTCCATATTTGCATGTCATGGCATGCATGAATCACTTGAATCTCACTCTAGTGGAGACGTGCTCTTTGGAGTGGGGATCTCGGTCATCGACACTATCATCTAAGGTCCTTTACTCTCTGTAATGTGACACCCCACATCGGGTTGGGCTCTCGGGCAACTATGGGTATGAAGAAATATATAATATAAGTATAGGGGGTCGGGTGTATCTCCATCCGCTGGAAAAGTGAGGCATGGCAGCATTGGAGCTCTACTAAGAAATAACCTAGAGGGCACTGGTCCTCTGGTTCTAGTAATGCCTTGATCTCTCTAGGTCCCTTGAAGAGCTGTGGGTAGTTGTCTCTGATATCCTTATATGACTGGCATCTACATGTGTAGTGCTCCTTGTCCTCCACCTCCTCTCGGTAGATCTTGCATAATCTCTCCTCCTTGGGCATGTGTGTCACTCGCTCGGCCTCAATCTCAAGTTGGTGTGACAATTCTCTGAGCTTCCCAATGGACACTCTCTATTGGTGCCATGTATGTGTCCATGTATCGTGGTCTCTGGATGAGACCATCTGCTCAATGTCATGAACTGCTCTCTGTAGTGTTGCCTCTTTGTGGGAAGAGACTCCCGTGTGCTATCCATGTCTCCCTAATATGTATCTGTAGTAGGTCTTGATGGACCATCCTATTCCCCTTTGAACGAGAGAGGGTAATGTAGGGGGAAGAGGGGTTGTACTACAAAGGGGGAGGTCAACAATGCTCATGCCATAGTTTTCCAACCATCGGTAGGTCTATGCATACCATACTCTCTCATGCCTTGTCTTTGCCAAATTTCTGGAGCTCTCAAATGCAATCATCGTGAGTTAGCTAGTCCGGAACTCCCTGAATCTCAGGATAAAGATCACTAGCTAGAAGAGGGCCTCCACTAGCATCGGTGGTGTGCCAAGCTCAGCCAATATAATGCCATGTGGGACCGAGGGCTTGCTGCAAAGCAAGCACACAATAATGGTGACATGGGGCCTCTCAATGTGCGTTCACATTGCCATCCTAATGCCTGGCTCCCATACTGCTGTTGTGTACATAAGGCCGGGTGTCACTAGAGTATCAATGAGCCACCCTTTAGTCTGGGGCTCTTGGAAATGAGCCTCACAGCAGAGTCTCCAATTTGACAAGTGTCGCATAGCCTCACGTCACTCGGTCTCTCACTACCTGGGCCATGGAGAACATACCTGTACTGCCCGAGAAGGTGATACTCAAGTAGATGTAAGAGTCCACTACCTCCATATGTCCTCCAACTGTGATGAAAGAGGCTTGACAATGTAGTGTCCTAGAGGTGTGGAAGA
>CM035409.1:25524819-25554819 GCA_020310875.1 Ceratopteris richardii | reverse complement strand
CATACACACACATATGCATACATATGCATGTTGGAACATCAAGCTTACACTATGCTTGAGGTGGATTTGATCTAGATCAAAGGCTATCGTGTCGAAAGAATATACGTTGGAGAGATCTTTTTCTTATGCTCAATTATTGTATTTTTTTGAGAGATTTTTGATGGTTCATTTACCGTTGTAAAAGCCTTGAGCTTTACACATGTAAAGATAGAAAGATAGAGCCCAAATCCCACGAATTTGTGGTGGTTGAAGTTGCATTCAATCAAGCAATCAATCACCTAAAAGTAGATCAAAACTAGATCTTCACTTTTCCTAGATTGTAGGAAAGTGAATTGATTCGCTCCAACAACCATTCCCACCTTCATTCGAATTCAAAACTCACTTGTAGAAGTCGTGGAACACTCCTAGAGTCTATATAAAGACTTGAAATCACTTGTACAATACATGGAAGCAATATACATACACTTGTGACCATCATTGTCTTGCTCCTTCAATTCTCTGCATCATCTTCTTCGCCAACAGTAATCTTGCAGAGGCTACTGCTCTCTCTCTCCAGAGCTCCAAATTGAGTTCAAGATGTCTCATTGGAAAGATATTAGTGTCTAGTTTATGCCTATACATTTTCATAGCGTTTGGTTTAGTAGATTGGGAGAAATCTGAGTTTTTCTGTCTCGGGGTCAATCTCTACGTATTCCTGAAAATAGGAAGTACCACTGGTGAATGTCGCATTCATTCCTATAGCATATTTTGCTTATTCCTTATACTTTTGTGCATTCCATACACTCAAACCTATATGTATCACTCCCATAAAAGGATTTTTTCTAATTGTAATCACGCTGGTCGCTATGGGCATTTGAAGTTCATTGTCTTTTGCATAGATAGTAAGTTTTTTGAGCTAGTTGACCCGCAAACCTATTTGTTTTGTATCAACTCATTCTCCTTGATGCTCCAAAGTACATAGTGCATTTCTTTGCACTTATCGCATTCTTATAAGGTCTATTTGAGTCTCCATAAGCTCAATGGCTAGTCTTATGCCGGTTGGCTAGACCAAACTTCGCTTCGAAACACAATTTTCTACCTTCTACGAGCTTCTCCAAGTTCTTTCAATGCATACATAATGCACATGCATATGCATAGATACATGCATACACATACACACACATATACACATACACACATAGACACATACACACACATATACACACATATTTACACACAAACACATGCATACACACACATACACACATAGACACAGACACATACACACAGATACATACACACATAGACACATACACACATAATGCATATGCATATGCATACATACATACTTACATGCATACACACAAATACACACACATATGCATATATATGCATATATAACGCACATGCATATGCATAGATACATGCATACACATACAAACACATAGACACATACATAGACACATACACACACATACACATACACACGCATACACACACATACACAGATTTACACACACATACACATGCATACACACACACATACAGACATAGACACACACACACATACACACACACATACACACATAGACACACACACACACATACACACATAGACACATACACATAATGTACATGCATATGCATATGCATACATACATACTTACATGCATACACACACATATGCATAAATATGCATAAATAATGCACATGCATATGCATACATACATAGACACATGCACACACATAGACACATACACACACATAAACACATACACACTCATAGACAGATACATACTTACACGCACACACACATCCAGACATATTTATACACACACATACACACATAGACACACACACACACGTAGAGAGACATACACACACATATACATACATGCATACATATGCATACACACACAGAGACATACACACACATACACACACATGCATACATATGCATACATAATGCACATGCATATACATACATAATGCACATGCATATGCATACATACATGCTTACATGCATACACACACATACACACACATACATATAGAGACATAGACACACACACACACACATGTAGAGAGAGAGACACACACATACACACATATATATATGCATACACACACACACACGTAAAGAGATGTACACACACACATACATGCATACATATGCATACATAATGCATATGCATACATACATACATACATACATACATACATACATACATACATACATACATACATACATACATACATACATACATACTTACATGCATACACACACATACACACAAATACACACACATGCATACATATGCATACATAATGCACATGCATATGCATAGATACATTCTTACATGCATACACATACACACATAGACACATACACACACAGATTTACACACACACATAGACACACACACACACATACACATACACACTTACACATGCATACACACAGACATACACACATAGACACACACACTTACACACATAGACACACACACATACACACATAGACAGATACAAACTTACACACACACACACACAGATACACACATACATATATAAACACACACATACACACATAGATACATACAGACTTACACTCACATCCACACACATTTACACACACACACACACATACACATGCATATAGACATATATATACAGATACACACGTATATATAGACATAGACACACACATATACACACATAGACACATACACACTTACACACACACATACACACATCCACACACATTTACACACATATCTACACATGCATATAGACACATTTATACAGATACACACGTATATACAGACATAGACACACACATAGAGACACACGCACATACACACACATATACACATAACACACACATGGACACATACACACATATATGCATAGACATACACATAGAGGAATACACACACATATAATGCATACATACACATAGAGACACATACACACACATACACATACACATACATGCATACATGCATACATATCCATACATAATGCATATGCATATGCATACATATACACACACGTATACATTTGCATACATAATGCACATGCATATGCTTACATGCATGCACACACTCACATATACACCTACATACACATATACACACATACATATGTACACATATATATATTGATTTCTCACCCATTATGTTTTATATGCACAGGTATTACGGATCCTAGTAGAGAAAGAAGGGTGAAACTCACGCTCATAAAAAATCTTATGAGAGCAAGAGTTCCGCCTGATACTCTAGGGATCATCATGCATGAGTACTCGGAGATGGCTAATGATGAGTTGGATTATACGATTCAGATGATTACGTAGTGATCAGAGGAGGGCTCTTCTTCAGCTCCACATGAAAGAAGACAACTATTTACTCATAGGTATTTTTTTTTCACAAATTGTTTTAATGATATTATAACACATATTTTTATCTATCTATTTTCAGGACACCTATAACACCTCCAGATGATGATAGCAGAGCATAGGTGTCTATAAGGACATGCATAGGCACCTTAGGGCTAGAGTGCGATATGGAGCCAAAGGGCAACATTGTGCACATAAGGAATGGATTGGAGTTCAAGAGAACAATGTGGGCATTATGCGACTCTTACCTGCACCTTGTCCACTTACAGTGGAAGTAAGTATAAATTTTATGTATAAATTGAAATAAATATCTTATGTTTAATTTACATGATTTTTAAAATTTTTGTAGTGAGCATGATGAGAGAGATAAAAAATACATACTTAGTCCACTTGAGACAGAGTTTGGGACACGATGGTCGCATAAGTGGTGTATAAAAGAGATGCGGACACTTATGGCTCATCGTCGCGCTAATGCACGATACGCATTGCTTTTATGTGTATATATGTGGATATGAGTATATGTGTTTATGTATGTACATATGTACATATGTATATGAGAGAGAGAGAGAGAGAGTGAGACTAGAGGTACAAATACATGCATACACACACATATACACCATACATGCACATTTACACACATATACACATACATGCACATTTATACATACACACACATACACATGCATGCAACTACACACATATAATGAATACACACATAGACTCAGATAATCATATTTACATGCATATATACACATACACATGCATACACACACACAACACATGCATACGACACACACACACACATACATATATATATATATATATATATATATATATATATATATATATATATATATATATATATATATATATATATATATATATATATATATATATATATATATATATATATATATATATATATATATATATACATATCCTAATTCAAAAACCCTATTATAAATATTCTAATTCAAAAATCCTATTTCGAAAATCCTAATTTGAAAAAACTAATATTGATATTAGGGTTTTAAAAACCCTAATTTAGAAACTCTAATTCAGCTTTTCAGCCGTATGATCGAAGTATATGTACACATTGCATCTATTCCTCTGATGTCCTAGAGATATGCCTCTCCTCCCAACCTTATGCCTCTATCTACTTGAATCAAGGAGGATCATAATATATATAAAGATATATACACATCATGTAGATACACATACATAAATATAAAATGGAGTAGATACATTATGCATCACACATACATGCCAAAATGCACACATAAATATATATACATGCATACATATTTACATGTACACATTTACACATAGACACATATACATATATACATGTACACATCACATATACATGCCTACATACATACATGTACACTTATACATGCATACATAATTATAAACATTTGCATATATTACATGAATACATGAATATTTTACACAAATGCATATGCATATAAACACATATGCATACTAACACATGTATACATATATCATACACATGCACACACATACATATACATGAAACACATATATATGATTATTAACACATGTATACATACAATACACATTAATACACACATATGCATACATACATAAGAAAAATTTGCTCCTCGAAGATAAAGCTATATATAAAATAATTAGGCATACCCCCGAGCTTCATGTTCTAACTTAAAAGAACATGATTTCATCTCTCTAGTAGGATTCATCGATATTCTAGTTGAATAAAGAAGAATCTATTATCTGATATCCATTTAGAAGCTCCAAGTTATTGATCGATAAATAGAGTAGAATTTACTATCTAATCTGCTCATATGTTTTCATTATTGCCATCATTTTGGTAAGACATCAATATAGTCTCATCTTCATTATCCTTATTGATTTCATTTATTTCTTCTATTGCTAAATCTATGTTCTCATTAGTCACATCATCTATTGACTGATTAATATCAATTTCTAGTAATTCCCCTTCATCATTCGTAGAATAAACTCTTTCATTGATGCTTTTCGATACATCAATGACATTAATACCTCTCCATAACTCTTGGAGATCGTCAATGAGAGAGAAAGATATATATTCATATCTTTAACACTAGTGTTGTACCAAAACAAGACACTATAGTGTCCATTTTTCTAATAAATAAAAAAATCCCACAAACTAATCAAATAAAATTTTGAAAAAACATTAAAGCCCCAAGATCTATACCTAGATGCTCTATAAAAAATATATATTTTAAAAAATAACCTTTTTTGATAACTCAAAATACAGCGATGATTGAATATGGTTGAGAAAAATTGTCTTCTTTGTAAACATATATATGAGAAGAAAGAAATATCTCCATAAAAAGAATTTTCCTTCTAACGGAATCATTTTTTTAATGTTAATTTATTGTCATATAATCATTTAAGACAAGTCTTGGGAACTAGAAAAATCATTTTTATAATAAAAAATTAGTACAATATAGGGTGCTCATTATATAGTTATACACTTTAGTAGCCTTCTATATGATATTGATTCATAAAAACACTAAAATGGTTTGTGTTTTATTTCAAAAACCATCATATAGTAGCATAAAGATGTGCTACATGTCTTTAAACTAATAATTTTGTATGTATCTCACATACCACTAAGAATCTCAATATTTCATTGAATGGCCATAATCCTCTCTATTGAGAATAAAAATTCATCCTAAAAAAGTAGGTTTTCTCAATGATATAAGGCATATATTATGAATCAAAATAATTCTATAAATATTAGAAACTACTTTATATAGAAAAAACTAGCATGTTAACTTTAATCATGTAGCATATGCAATATTTCCTCATACAATGACCGTTTCTTAGCATAAAAAAATAGTGGTATTGTTTAACTTGAAGAAACGACATAGAAATTTGACTCCTAAGGTTGTCAAAAAAATATCTATAGTTGTAATAATATCAAATAGTATTTTGATGATAAAAAATGATGCATCTTCATACCATCACTTTGTAAAATAATTTATAGATGATAAGACTATCATATCACAAATGAGATTCATTTTATGCCATAAACCTAGTAAAATTCATTACAAATCTCTAATTATGGATAGAAACATGTTTACATATATAAAATAAAAGATTTTATTGCATTTAGACCAATGAAAATTATGAGATCATGTTTTTAATAAAATAAAAGATTTTATTGCATTTAGACCAATAAAAAAAAACCACTAACTTACATCACTGTAATTTCTATGCCAATATTGAAATTAGCATCATAAAATTAGTGAATAAATATTAATTTTTATATCCTTTAATAAAAAATATATTTTTCTAAAAATATTCAACCCTTATGCAAACATATTGCATAGTTGCATTTATAAATGGTTCCTTCTAGCAATCTAAAAAATTCATCAAACATTGTCTCTTTTTCAGGATACTAAAGTGTCCAAGTACACTAGTGTTAACTTGTCTTTTTCTTAGGATTAAAAGTGAAAGCATTAAATGTTCCTTTTTAATGCTAAGATATGGCAGAAGATTGTAGTTTATGACTACCACTGGCCATGTTGACCATTTACTAGATTCCATGGAGAATGGATTAACCCCATCTAATGCAACTCTTAGCTTTAGATTATGTGATTTTGTGTAAATTCAAGCCATGTAGAATCAATATACTGAAAAGCAACACTATCATGAGTAATTCTGATTATTCCATCTGTACTTTTATGATCATCTCCCCATGTCAAAAGCTTTGATAATTCGGGGCTTTGAAACATATGTCTAATCCATGGAGCCAATGGAAAATGTCTCAATACCTTTTTTGGGTTTTTACCTTCTTCACCCTTATATCGAGGATATTGACATTTGGGACATATCAAAGAGGCTTTTCAATCTACTGAAATTGTGGAGTTAGGAGAGATAAAGCTACGAATTCATTTAGATGGAACAACTCCTAACTCGGAGGAGAACTTTTAGGTAAAGCCAAGTTTTGAATTTGAATCCAAACTTGGAGGCAATGCATCTATAAAAAGGGGATTGTAATCTCACAGCCTAGAGCCCGCATTACTGAGCATATTGTTGATCATTTGATGTAGTTGAGAGGCTGACATTATGGCTTACTTCTATCACCATCATTGGACATCATATTCATGCCAATGATCATGTACAACATTGTTATATAATACATTATATCATTGATCATCTCTGTTGTTCTCTCTGTCATTGTCACTCAGAACAATGTACATGTCTTGCTCATATCTCAATGATCCCTCGACCAATATCAATGTTCTATAGCTTACTTGAACAAGATCAAAGGCTATTACAAGCTACCAGGTTTTGAAGTTTCATTTAGTCAATTGGGAGAAAATTGTCTTGAAGTGGTCACTAGTCATTCTCTACAGAGTTTGTAAAATATCAGGAGTAAGCTTCAACTTACTAAACTAATGGTTCAGAGTATAGTCTATCATTTTAAGTTATTACACTTGGAATCATTAGCTCTCTAAAATAATTAGATACCCTCAGAAAGAATTTTTCTAATTGCTACTATATTGTGAGTTCTGAGCAGAACTTCTAGCAGGTATCAAGACCAAAATAGCACTTTTTTGGTTAGCAGCTAGTTGCAAACTTATCCGTTTTGATCCTATTGTTTGAAGCATCATATTCAAAGCACATAGACACTTATTTAGTGTAATTGGGAAGCTCAAAGGGCCTACAATACAACTCTGAAGTAAAATAGGGTAGATACTAAGCAAGGATTAGCACTACTAACTCATTTCTTGAAGTGTCCATCCACCTTTCCCAACAATGGTATAAGAGCAATTTAAGGTAAAATGGGAGATGGTTTCCTTTCTTTTATTGATAAATTGGAGAGGAAAAACTATCAAGCATGGTCCTTGAGGATGAAGACATACTTACAAGGAAGGATCCTCTATGGATATTAATCAAAAGATGAGGAGATGCCTATTTTCAGGAGCAAAGGACAACCTACAAGAGAGGAGCTTGAAAGACTCAACTCATGGTGTGCCGAAGATGCATTAACAAGTCATATCTTCTTAACTCTATGTCTGACTTCCTTCTTCCACATACTAGGAACTATAAAACATCCCAAGAGACTTGGGATACATTGTCTTCATACTTTTTCCCAAGAATTTGATGAGCATTGGACAGATTGTGGAAAAAAGGTTGCAGGTTATGTTCAACAAATATGGAGCATTTGTGGAAGATCTCCAACATAGGTTCAAGAGAATAGCCGAGGGAGAAAAGACAGATAGATTATTTACATTTGAACTTGAAGATAGAAGGAATATTGCACTTTATAATTACAAAGATCAAACATTGTCAGAGCTTGAGATTTGGCATAAAAGATTAGGGCACATTGGTGAGAGAACTTTAAAGCAAATACATAGAGATCAATGTATGCTTGGGATACCTAATGTATCCAAGCAACACATGATCTATAAATGTGCATGCCAGTTTGGTAAATCTCACAAGTTACCCTTCTCAAAGAAAGGTACTTGGAGCTTGTCCACACAGATGTGTGGGGACCAAGCAAGGGCCCTTCAATTTCTGGCTCAAGGTACTATGCGTCTTTCATCGATGATTTCAATAGGTGGACTATCTTGTATTTTATGAAGCACAAGGATGAAGTGTTCAGTTCTTTAAGAAGTATCTTGCACTTGTGGAAAACCATAAAGGAAGAAGCCTAAAGAGACCAAGATCAGATGGAGGAGGTGAGTACTTCTCAAATGAATTTGATACATTCTTGCAGGATAGAGGAATTAAAAGGGAGATTATAACAAGGTATACCCCTGAGCAAAATGGGATGGTAGAGAGGAGAAATAGGTTGATTGATGAAACAACTAGATCAATGCTAAATGAGAAAAGATTACCTAATTATTTGTGGGCAGAGTATATCTACTACCAATTATCTTGTCAATAGGTTGCCATCCAAATCACTTGATGGGATGACCCCATATGAAGCATGGCATGGTAAAAGACCATCACTTGAACATTGTAGGATCCTTGGGTGTGTTGATTATGTACATATCCCATCTCAAATCAGAGGTAAGCTAGACCCTAAAGCAGAGAAGTGCATCTTCATAGGATATGATTTAAATAAAAAAGGATACAGATTTTATAATCGATCCAAGAACGGATTCATGGCCAGTAGAGATGTTATGTTTGATGAGAATGATTCTTGGTTTGAAAGTGAATGCAGGAAGGTGAATATGACTTGGGAGAGGAATTGCCAAGTCTCACCAAGGAGGAACCAAATCAAATTGAAGACATCAAATCAGATGATAAGGACACTATCAATTTAGAGGAGTTCAAAGCATGGAAATCAAAGGGCAAGGTCAAGATGAAGAGATTGGAAGACATACCTGAATCATCCAACCAAGAAATTAGAAGATCACAAAAGGAGAGCAAGAAGCCAATCAGATATGGATATGAAACTTCTTTAGTAACTAAGCATTCTATTTATGTTGCTAAGGATTTATCATGTGAAGAACCTACCTCAATGAAGAAGCTAAGACCAAGGTAGAATGGAAGGAAGCTATGCATGAAGAAATAGAATGATACTTGGGAGCTAGTACCAAAGAAGAAATCAATGAAAGTAATTGGATCTAGATGGATTTACAAAGTCAAGAGAAACTTAGATGGAACCATAAATAGGTATAAAGCTAGACTTGTGGCTAAAGGTTTTGCACAAACCCAAGGAATTGATTATGAAGAGACTTTCTCACCTGTGGCAAAAATGTCGACCATCATGGTATTGGTAAGTGTGGCTCCATCAAGGAATTGGTACATTGGATATAAAAAATGCTTTTCTTAATTGCTAGATTTCAGAGGAGGTTTACATGGCTCAACTTCCTGGTTATGAGGACCAAAACAAGGTAAATTATGTATGCAAATTGAACAAAGCTTTGTATGGATTGAAGCAGGCACCTAGGGGCATAGAACCATAGGTTGACTACATACCTTCAAGATCAAGGATTCATCATAAGCAAAGCAAATACTTCTCTATTTGTCAAGAGAAGTAATTCAGAGGTGATGTACCTATATGTGTATGTTGATGATATCATACTTACAGGTAGTGATGCCAATGGCATCAAATAGATCAAGCACCTAATGATGTAGGAGTTCAAAATCAATGATCTAGGATCACTAAAGAATTTTCTTGGACTTGAATTAGTCTATTCAAATTTTGGAATTTATATTACTCAAAGAAAGTATGTGCAGGATATATTGAAGAAGTTCCACTTGGAGAATGCCAAAGTAGCTAGCATTCCTATGGAGGTAAACCAAAAGTTAAGTGCTCATAAAGGTGATTTGCTTGAAGACATTGCAGGATATCAAAGCATAGTAGGAAGTCTAAACTATGCTATTGACAAGGATTGATATTGCTTATGGAGTAAGTGTCTTAAGTCAATTCATGCACAAACCTAGAACACCTCACTTAGAAGCTTCCAAGAGGATTTTGAAGTATCTTAAGGGTACTCAAAATCAAGGTTTATACTTTCCATATACTTCAGATTTGGATAGCAAACTATACTCAGATGTAGATTGGGCAGGTTGTAAAGATGACAAGAAGAGCACCTCAGGTTATCTTTCTTTTGCAGGTGATAAGCCCATTTCATGGTCTTCCAAGAAGCAACCTACTGTTGCTTTATCTTCAATAGAGGCAGCATATAGAGGATTAACCAATGCTACTCAAGAAGCTATATGGATCAGATTGCTATATTCAAATGTGGGACTACATTATAACCCCCCAATGATTTTTGGTGACAGTACTAGTTCTTTACATCTTGCAGCAAATACTATCTATCATGCAAGAACCAAGCACATAGAGATTCACTATCATTATGTGAGAGAGAAGCTATTGAGCAAGAAGATTCAACTTGCATATGTATCCACTAATATGCAATGTGCAAACTTATTGACCAAAGCACTTGATGGTACTAAACTTTGCAGGTTTAAAGCTATGATTGGATTACAAGATATTCAAGAGGATTGATGAAGAAGACCAAGCCAAGATGTTTGGCTTGAGGGGGAGCTGTTGGAGCAAATGCCAAGCCTTCACACTTGGCTAGGCATTGGAAAAGTTATGTGCAAGCAATTGAAGAACCACATGAACTATTGCTTATGGTTTTTACCATTAAACTTTTGTAAAAGTCATTTGACTTGAGAGAATCTTGTAAATCCACTAAACTATAGCTTGTTGGAACAAGTTCAAAGTCTATTACAAGCTATCAGAGTTTGAAGAAGTTTCATTTAGTCCATTGGGAGAAAATTGTCTTTAAGTGGTCACTAGTCATTCTTTGCAGAGTTCCTAAAATATCAGGGATAAGCTTCAACTTGCTAAACTCATTGCTCATAGTATACTCTATCATTTTAAGTGATTCCACTTTGAATCATTGGCTCTCTAAGCTAATTAGATACCCTTCGAAGGAATTTTTCTAATTGCTAATGTACTATGAGTACTGAGCAAAACTTCCAACAGGTATCAAGCCCAAAATAGCAACTTTTCGATCACTAGCTAGTTGCAAACTTATCTGCTTTGAATTGTTTGGAGCATCATCTCCAAAGCACATAGACACTTATTTAGTGTCATTAGGAAGCTAAAAGGGCCTACAACACAACTCTCAAGTAAAATAAGACAGGTACTAAGTAGGGATTAGCAATACCAACTCATTTCTTGAAGTGTCCATCTTTCCCAACACATACATGCATACATACATACACACACACACACACACACACACACACATATATATATATATATATATACACACACACACTCTTTTCAAGGAGGTTCGGTAGGTACCTACTCCCCTAGCTTTAACTTTGAAAGTACAATTGTACTGATGGATGGGCATAGTATATGCGGGACCCAACTCTCCTGTAAATATATATTATTATATTATATACTATATGAATTAAAATCCTCTTGCCCCTTTATGAAAGGGCATGTTCGTTTTTGGACATAATCTCAAGAGGAAAATTTTCTCGCATCAGAGGGGACATTTCCTTTTGTTCCAGTGGTTACTGAGTTTGTGTCAAAAACGCTAAGTTCGAAGTCCAGATTTAAGACTGAGCAATGAACTGATGGATGCTCTTAGATGTTCGAGCAATGCCATATGAAAAGAAAAAGTGGAGACTCCTAAAGTTGAAGCGAACAAACCCTTTAGTTTCTTTTTTTTTTTTTGGTATTTCTTTTTACACTTTTAACAAAGGGTGATTTGAGATTTTCAACTGCAAGTGTAAGTTGAGGCAATATTTTACCAACCTATTGCTATAGGACATCCATTGCGCTGGGGGAAAATTGATAAATGGTCTTCAAGCCCATGGAGTAAAAGGCTTTTGGGCATTTATTATTGATGTATTGCACGCCGCCAGTAACTCTATGCAATCTCTCTTCATTGGACCTTGGCGCCCTCCATTCTCTACCCTAATGGGCCTTTGGACTCTATAATCTTGGTCGTGCAAGGAATCTATCCTCTGCTTTGTGGAATACCGGAGATTCCGTGGTACTAAACCCTCCTTCACTTTGGACTTTCAATCAATTCCAACCACTTTCGAGAATAATTAAGTTTCATGGTCGAACTTCCTTATTAAAAAAAATATTTTTCGCCTATTGACGACTGACAATTTTCTACATGAGGGAGGTCTATTTGACATGCATACTAAGTATTTGGGTATACAAAGAAACTTGACATGTACAAACTCACGTATATTTCACACACATACCTGCATATGCACATTAGACATACATACAAATATACATACGTATATACATATGTAGACTTATGTACATACTTTCGTATGTACATGCATACATACAAAGTTCAAGCACTAACTTCATTTAATGCATTTGAGGACTTAAAACATCCCCTTCCAAGCGATGGCGGACCTGTCCCATACCGTTGTCCAAGTGGTTGGGCCTCTCACCTCTTGAGCGGGGGCAAGGGTTCAACCCCCACCAGCAATATGTAAGGGTCATGTTTAACATGGAAAGTTGTATCTTGTGGTTGATGTGCCACCGTTTGTTCTGCTCTGCAATAGTTGTGACCGTAGTTTAACCCAGCTATGTAAACCCAACTATGTAAACCCCTGTTCTTGTGGGATAAGGGGGGTCCCATGGGTACTATGCCCTTCCTTGTACAGTTGCAATTTCAAAGTTAAAGACTGGAGGAGTAGGCTTCAGCCGAACCTCCATTAACAAAAAAAAAAAAAAAAAAAAGCAACGAGAGACCCATACCAAAGCAACATGAATGAAAACAACCATGGACCTCAAACATATCCCAATATCACGATGGCATGCCTCTGCATTTGCCACTACAAAGTCATGACTCAGGAATTGACTCAGGAACCACCTAATCTGCTAACTACCTCTCAATGGTTTCGCGATAAGAAATGCCATACCCCAAAAGCAACAGTGGCTCACATGGTTTTTTTTGTAACCAAAGTGAGTATCCCTTTTCCACTGCAATTTGAAGCTGTGTAACTCGTCCCTTCGTAATAGAGGTGCTTTCGTGTTCACAACTCACAAATGAGGACAAAATGGCAGTCTCCTAGTAGGGATCATATTGAAACAAAAGGGCCTAATCTCCATAAATCAGCTTCATATTCTTGGGCACAGATTCACATAGAAAGGAAACACTCAAGATGAACTTCGTCACTCCATCTCTGAAAGTCCAGGGACAGACTGACCCAACATATCAGCCGCACAGAGCCTCTTTTAGGGGGCTGATCTGCACACACTTCAGCTACTGCGTATACAATCCTTTATAAAGCAGCTTCATTTTCCTAGGCACAGCTTAATCTCCCATAAAATAGCTTCATATTCATAGGCACAAACGATCAAGATGAGCTTCGTCACTCAAACCCTGAAAGCGCAAGGACAGACTGACCCAACGAGTCAGCCGCACAGAACGTCTTTTAGGAGGTTGATCTGCACACACTTCAGCTACAGCGTTTACAATCCTTCAGTTCTGTTCTGTGGCCTGAATAAAATAATCATTAGGATTTAGTGAATTATAATTTCCATCGCATCGAGCACGTTGTAAATTATATTGCAAAAGGATTAATCTTTGCGGTTTCTCTGCATTGGGGTCCAAATCTTCCAAAACTGAAGAATATTTAAAACCGTTAAGTGTACAATACTATGTACCACAAACTCCTTGAACATGCAATAATGATCCGTAACAATAAATGAACTACACAAAATGAATACAATGGGATAAAGCATCCTTTGATTCTGTCCAATGATCAAAGTATGATAAACAACTCTATTAAATTATTAAACTGTAGATCCCTCACCCCCTTTCCAGAAGGGTCCGAGTAATATCTCTAATAATACTTCAACGTCCGTATATAACGCGCCTAGGACTGTTGGTGAGATATAATGATGAAGTCGATTCAAAATAGGAGACGATCTACACAGCAAAATCGCACACCCACAGGTGAATTGCAGCAAATTTCTATCTTTTCCTTCAATACTGCGCCGCTCCTATATTCAGTTCATATCATTGTGAAAACGTACTACAATGCATGTGATGTTGTCGGCACTGCCTTTACGCAATGCTTCATCTGTCAACTTCCTTGCTGCCTCCTCAGCATCGGGAATAGATTGTACCATTGTAACTGCGTCCTGATTCCCAGGAAACTTAAGCGGGGTTACAAACAGGATAATTAAATATTAATAAAAAAATGGTGAAGTGGGTGCTTGGAAAACTACCTGGTTCGTCACAACATCCCATAAACCATCACTGGCAAGCACCAGGAACTCAACTTCATCATTGATGATCTCCTCCTACAAACCATATTGAATTTAACAAATCCGTTTGCACAGAAGCAAGCCGAACAGCGGGAATAAAGAGGAGAACAAATTTAAATACCACTATCTTCAGAGTTTCCAAAGTCCAACAACATTTAAACTGTATGTGCACACAGACATGTATAGAATGTAAATTTGAATTCAAGAATGCAGAATGCAAGCACAAGCATGCGCGGGAGGCAGGAGGGGGGAGGGGAGGGGGAGCAGCCCGGGAGGGGGGGGGGGGGGGGGGGGGGGGGGGGGGAGGGGGGGGAGGGGAAAAAAGAAAGAGAGAGAGAGAGAGAGAGAGAGAGAGAGAGAGAGAGAGAGAGAGAGAGAGAGAGAGAGAGAGAGAGAGAGAGAGAGAGAGAGAGAGAGAGATTTTTACGTCTATGACACACCAAAATTGGCCTATGAGACAGAACATAAGATACATGAATGCAGATGTCATCCGGCTGTCTCACAAATAAAACAAGATCATAAAAAACTAATACAATTTAGTCTCAAAATAAACATCTGTGGTAAAATACTAAGGCTGATGGATCCCTATCTCTGGGGGTATATCTATATGCTGATGGCAATACAATCATGAAGATGCATCTGTCTACTAGCTCCATCCAGTGGTAATGGAGGGGTGGAGGATGTGATACATAGGTGGAGTCGGTGCTAGAGCTGTCTGTATGAAAACTGTAGGATCTGCTCTCATTAAGGCTACTTGCTCCACAATCTCCTCGCGATGCAAAGCTCAAATCTCCTCTATCTGGTGATTGTATAGCCTCACTCCTTTGAGCGATGTGACTCGTGGTCGTCGTGACTCGTGGTCGTCGTCTAGCTCGACACACCTCAGCCAACTGTAGTGTCACTCCTCGTTGGGAATTGGGGAAGGGACTCTAGACCTCTGGAAAAACTCGGTGAGTTGTAGCTGTCTCCTCTCTGCCTGTGTAGCTCTATCTGTCACTGGTGGGAGTGCATCTCTATGCCTGTGAATCTCTATCAAGAAACGTCCTACTGTCTCTAATCTTGGGAGTCCATAATCTCTTGTAGGGTGGGCTGTTGTAGCGGGGTATTCTGATACACCCTTCATATAATGTATTTTATGTTTTGCTTTTCAAGATGCAGAAGCCAAGTACAAGACAAGTTACCTGCATTTCGAGCAAGAGGAGAAGCAGAAGAAGCAAAGAGCAAGAAAATGAAGAAAAGGGGATCCAGCTCATCAATTCATGAAGAAGGAAGAACTCCCAATTTCCTACTTCACTAATTTCCTAATTCACCAATTTCCTAAATTGTCTATTTTCCCATTTCACCAATTTCCTAAGTTGCCTAATTTCCCATTTCACCAATTTCCTAAGTTGCCTAATTTCCCATTTCACCAATTTCCTAAGTTGCCTATTTTCCCATTTCACTAATTTCCTAAGTTTCCTATTTTTCCATTTCACCAATTTCCTAAGTTGTCTAATTTTTCCAGTTCGCAAGTCTCTAAGTAGTCTAAATTCCTAAGTTGACCAATTTCTCAAAGTAGTCTATTTTTTTAGTCAACTTTTACAAGTTATTCGACTTATCTCAAAAGTTCACCATTTTTATGAAATTAGTCTACTTACTTCAAAAGTAGTCTATTTTTTTAAGAAAATGGTTACTTTTGATTTAGTCTACTTTTTCACTTGAAAAAAAGAGACTAAATTTCCCAGATCTGCATATGGTTTAAATTTTCAGCCACTTGCACGCGAAGGACTCATGGACGGTGGACGGCGCCGAATACCAGAATTTGGAAGATAGTGACGATGCAAGAAAAGTGAACCAAGAAGGAAGTTTTCAGAGTGTCAAAATTGTCAGTGAGCCGTAAAAGAAGAAACTAATTTTGTTCCCTTTTGCTACCCTTCACTCCTACCAATCCCACAGAAAAACTATATAAGAAGACCTCTCCATCAAAGAACGGGAGATAGACAGAGACACAGACACAAGCCCTCTACATAGTCTGTAGAGGGGGAGTACCTTATTGCTTCTCCTAGGGGTGGATGGAAGATTGAAGCATGGAATTGGGAGCTTTGTGAAGGAGTGGGTCGGGCACTTGACTGCAATAGGTGGAGTTGAGAAAGGGTAGCTGCCATTGCCTGCCTTACAAGTTCTCAAGTTCCTCGGCTGAGACGATGTCTTCCTTTTCTTGCGGAGCAGTGAGTTGGGATTCTTCCCCTCAATTGTCCATCTCTTTATGTTATGCTATAGCATCTCGTCCATGTGATTAGTCATCAGATTATCTTGTATTGGAAGAGCTATTATATTCTTCTCTATGTAATATTGCTCTTATTTCAAGTCAATATTTGTCCTTGTTAGAATGATTTCTACAAATAAGCTGATCGCATCTCATGTGATATTTTCTTTGAAGAACTCCTAGAATCCGTGCTGTTCTAAATCTTCAATAATCCATGCTGTTCTAAATCAGCATGCTGCTGTTTTTTTTGTGTGCCTGAGAGAGCATAGGGTATACTTCCCTAAGGAGAACCCCCTTGAGTAGAAGGTGCCATGGGAGATTAAGCATTCATTTTTCCTCTTCAAAATGGAGTCCCTGGTTCTCCCTTCTGTCTCATATATGTCTCTAATATGAGTGTATGTTGTGTATGGACATACGAAACGCTCCTCACTCTCCACCAACTCTCTACATAGTTTTCAGATCCGCTTTGCTCTCGGGACCCCACTGTATCTCCCACTCTCGATCTCGAGATTCTGCAATGTGGCTCTCAGTTGGCCAATCGCTACTAGTGAACTCTGTGGCATATAGATGTTCATATAGTGTTGTCTCTGTATGAATCCATCAGACATAATGGTGAGAAACTGGTCTCTGTAGTCTGACATCCTCCCCTCTAAACTGGGTGATCTCCATACTCTCATGATGTAGAGCCTCCATAAGTCCTGTCAGAGCACGAGATTCCTCTTGCTGCGAGAGAGGTGATAGTAAGGTGAGTCCGATCTGTATGGAAAAGGTTGCAAACTCTCCATATCGAGCCCATGTGTCGCGAACCAAGTTGTGACCTGTGAATACCAGGTTCTATCATGCCCACTATATGATAACTGTATAGCTGGCTCAAAAGCTCTACGAGTGAGCCTATCGTGTGGCACTCCCTCACCCTCGGTGGTGTGGTTTGCTTGCTACGGAACAAGCGTAAGATCATACATACCTGTGGTCTCTCAATCCTTCGTGCGGGGTTCCTAGAAGTGTGCCTGGTGGCACCTCCACTCTAGCATGGCGAGGCCTGCATACCCTGGGGTGAGTCTGTCAATAGCTACCTGCCTCATGGTGAAAGGTCTTGGTAGACTGGTAAAAGTAACTCCCAAGTAGACGTATGAAGTAATCACCTCGACATGCCCTCCCGTTACGGCGAAGATGGCTGTACTTCTCATTGCACTGGATGTGTGAAAGATTATGATTCATAACCTTGGTCTTGCCAAGGTTTACAACTAATCCTGTATGTGAACGAGAATCATCCAAGGCTCCGAGGTGGCATTGGAGCCCCTCAGGTGACTCTGAAATCAAAACAATATCAGCTGCATATGAAAGAATGTGAACTCGGGTACCTCCCAAGTCGCTCCCCTCTCCGCCTTCTTGTACTATGTAATCAAAGATCTCATCAACGTAAAGCCCAAAAAGTGTTGAGGAGAGTGGACAGCCTTGCTTAACACCGATGGTCCTAGCAATGGGCTTTGATAAACCTCCAAGTCATCGAACTCGACCAAACACTTTCTCGTAGAGAGTGTAGATGGCCCATATCATCTTTGTCGGGATCCCAAGGCTTAGTAGGTGCTCGAAAAGCCTCTCACGTGGAACTGTATCAAAAGCCTTGCGAAAGTCCACAAAGAAACAATAAAGCCTCTTCTTCCTTGCCTTTCCCTCATCAATGAGACAACGTAGGATGAAGATATGGTCGATAGTGAAAAAGCTCATCGGAACCCGCTTAGCCGGGCTTGAAGGCTCTTTGCTTCTGCATATGAGCTAAGCTCTGCCTGAAGAACTTCTCCATATAACTTGATCATTGTGTGGCTAATCATGATAGTCCTGTAGGTACCTGGCTCCAGAGCGTCGCCAGATTTGTGGATAGGCACGATAGTATGTTGTGTCCACTCCTTTGGGAAACCCTCCCCCATAGCTCGGTTGAAGACATGTGCAACCAACGAGGCTATAATGGAGGCTGCGTAGATGAGGTGCTCGCTCTGTATACCAGTATGGTTGGAAGCTTGCCTATGCTACATACGATGCATGGCCATCTCCACCATCACCGTAGTAAAGAAAGAGGAGTGTGTGGGTCGATGCTCAAGTGGTTGTGGGATGGGTGGCTGTCGAGGCACATCATATAATCGCATTGCATAATCTCGCCACGTCAATGTATTCTCAATGGGTGTAGTCGGACAAGGCTCGCGGGGAGCATGCCATGCTTTCGCACTATCCATGCTCATGAATAGACGGTATAACTCGAGCTCCTATGCCTCCTCGAATGCCTGCCGCTTTTGACGAGTCAATGCCTTCATTTTTCTACTTGCATCTCTCTCTCTCTCTCTCTCTAATCTCTCCCAAGACTCGTCGTGCATGTAGGTGTCTGTAAAGTGCTTTGCACTCATCATCATACCAAGTGTTATGGGGTTTAGTCCCAACGGGAGGGATACGTCCAATGTGAGTGGTGTGTAGGAAGGAGCTGATAGCTGAGGTGTGTAAGATGGATGAGATATGTGAGGCGAGAGCTGAGAGGGGGTTGGAAGGGTGTAGTAGTCATAGGCCACTCTCAACCTCAGATGAGTATAGAGAGAAAGAGGGGAGCTCGAGGGAGGAAGCGGAGGGAGGAAGCGGGAGGGGAGTGGGAGCGGTTTTTTTTTTTTTTTTGGGGAGAGAGAGAGAGAGAGAGAGAGAGAGAGAGAGAGAGAGAGAGAGAGACTTTTTAACGTCTATTAGAGGCAAAAATCGGCCTATGAGACAAAACATTTACATCAAGGGTGTGGGGTGCTATGGGTATGGACTCTATATGCTCAATGGGTGAGATACAAATATGATATGCATAGGGAGGGGAGGCTCGATGGTATCACAACCCACTAAATGCCTGGAGTGGGTGTAGGATATAATGCATCGGTGGGTAAGGCATCATGGCGATCCTCAAAATGCTCTGAACGTCCAAATCGATAGGGGTGCGCTGCTGATGTCTCCGTATCTCCATGTCATGGCCTGCGTGAATCGCCTGAATCTCTCTCTGGTGTGGACGGGCTCTCCGGACTGCGGGTCTCGGTCGTCAACGCTGTCGTCTAAGCTCCTCTGCTCTGTGAAATGTGACACCCCGCATCGAGCTGGGTTCTCGAGTGGCTGTGGGTCTGAAAAAATCTGTAATATAAGTCAGAGGGGGGGGGGGCCAGGTGTATCTCCATCTGCTACCGGAGGAGTGATGCACGGCGGTGCTCGAGCTCTACTAGGAAACGACCTAGAGTGCGCTGGTCCTCTGTCCCCAATAAAGCCCTGATCTCTCTAGGCCCCCTGAAGAGCTGTGGGTAGCGGTCTCTGATGTCCTCATATGCCTGGCATCTACATGTGTAGTGCTCCTCGTCCTCCACCTCCTCTCTACATATCCTGCATAATCTCTCATCCCTCGGGGGGGGGGGGGGGGGGGGAGGAGAGAGAGAGAGAGAGAGAAAGAAAGAAAGAAAGAAAGTCATATTAACGTCTTCTGGAGGCCAAACTTGGCCTATGAGACAAAAAACCATGTACAAGTGTAGTAACCCTGTGTAGAGGATAAAATGAAATAAAAGGTATATCGCGACACAAAGATATATAAGGCTGGAAAAGGATGGGAAGACGTGGCTCTGACTCCGCAGATAGTGGCCACCTAATACATGGGGGACATGTGACTAAAAGTGTGAGTAAAACACCCTAGCTACTGGTGAATGGGTGGGGGTGGGTGTAGTATGTGGTACATCGGGGGTGGTCTGAGTGCCTCCTGAAGGAAGACAACCCATGGGGTGGTGCGCCTATGCTCCATCATGTGGTCGTAGGCTGTCCTGATGCGTGAGATATCCTCCTGATATAGTCGTGGTCGATGATATCTGCCCATGCGTGGCGGCGCCGTGCTCTCTGTGCTGCTGCCTGGTGGAGAGTGAGCCCTATAGGTGGACCTGTCTGATGTAGCTCAGCTCGCTGAAAAAACTGGGTAATGGTCTGCTGTGTACTCACTCGTGGCTGATGTGTGGGCTGGAGTGATCGATCTCGCCTCTCGTATGCTGCCGCGAGGAAGCGTCCCAAGCGTCGCTGGTCTCCCATGGTCATGCAATGCATCACACATCCGAAGAGGCAGGATTGGGAGGAGAGAGAGTATTGGGACATGCATCACCTGCCCATGGGCTGAGATAGTGCAGTGGCATGGAGATACTTCATAGAGAGGAGACAGCAAACACCCATCTGAGAGTCGGACACATGGCATAGATAAGCACAGAGCCTATACCAGATTCCAAACCACCCACCCATCTCCAGGCCACAAAGATCACGTCCCACCACCTCTCACTTCTATACACCAGCGATGGTGAGCCATGCGATCACTCACCTACAGCATGACAAAGCTCACAACCATTTCGGTCTACCGACAGAGCACCTCATCTATCGGTGCACTATTCTAGCACCGCTCATCACCCACCTCTTCAACCGAGCACTCGTTGAGGGGTTCCCTGACTCCTAGATTGAGCACACCATAGTACCCATACATAAGTAAGGCAATGTTATGGATCCAACCACATACCGGACGGTCATGATTGGCCATACATTGGCTAAGTTATATGGGGCAGTTCTAGAGATAGAGTTGAGCACCCTCGCTGAGGGGAAGGGGTCAAGGCCCCAAGACAGGTAGGATTGAGACATGATTACTCTACCATAGACTAGACCTTCACTTTGAGATGCATGATCTACCGGACTAGAGTGAGGAAGAGGAGATTATACTACTGTTACTTTGTGGACTTCTAAAAAGCCTTCGACACGGTCCCACGGACCGGCTCTTAAAAGTTAAGACACCTACTCAACATCGGGGCTCCAAAGGAGATTATATGGGGGATCTACGCCCTAGAGAGAGTATCAGGTAGCATCATATGCCCTAGCAACTTATCAGATTCACTTGCTAGCAATATCAGGGTGAAGCAAGGGTGCCTCCTCTCGCCCACCCTCTTTGGACTATATATCGATGAGATAGTGGACTTCATAGGGCAGCAGGGAGGAGATGGCATTGACATATGAGGGACCACGGTACACATTCTTTTATATGCTGATGATATTGTCTTGGTTTGAGAGTTCGAAGAGTCTAGAACATCACCTACACGGCCTAGATAACTTTTGCACACAGAGAGGGTTATCACTGAACCTTGGTAAAACCAAGGTTTTAATCTTCCATACATCAACGCAAGTGAGGAGACAGAGTTCCTTTAGTGCAGGAGCAAGACCCGTCGAGGTAGTCCGATCATATGTCTACCTAGGTGTGACGTTCACAGCAGTCTCCGACATTTTCTCCATGTATCAGGAAGCTCGAGATCGAATCACACGAGGATATGCAGCATTGGCTTTGATGGAGAGATAGTGCCACCAGGCCTATTTTCAAGAGCCTCGCACAAGGGGTGGCTCTTCGACACTTTGGTTACCCTAGCACTCATGTATGGAGCACCCATATGGGGACCTGGAGTAGCTGCATCACTATGGACAAGAGTGGAGAGACCGCAAGTTCTCATGATTGCCAAACTCATCTGTAGCAAACCCTCGGTACCCCATGATATCATCAGGGCAAAGCTTATGCTAGTAGAGGCACTCTTCCAAACAATATGCTTATTACATAGGATCTAGAGCATGGTTAGAGAGCACATCACTTAAAGAGCTTTCGAGACATCATGCGACATGGAGTTGGCAGGATACACCTCCTCATGGTACACAGAGACATGAGATTGGATGGCCCACCATGGATTTGACATAGAAAGACTACCACCAATACAGTATGACTTCCAAGCCTCCACCTACTCACTCTCCCATCAGGAGAGGAATAGGATCATTCGTAAGGAGATTGACACACATGCATACATACAAACAAAGGGCTGATCCACTGAAAATACTCTACTATCATGAGCATTTCTTATAGATCTCAGATCACGGCTTCATTGAGACTCGGCGCTACATGTAGACATACCTATCACACCACCTTCGTGTCGTTATTGGGAAGCTTCAAGTTTCATCACATCAGCTCGAGATCGAGAGGGGTCGGGCCAAAGGAGTCCCCCGAGAGGAGAGGTGGTGCCCAATGTGCCATATAGAGATAGAGAGTGTGGAGCACTTGATCAGCAGATGCCCAACACATGAAGACCTATGGGCACAGTTCCATATTGAGGAGTCACTCCAACTGTGCATGACCACAGGAGCACAAATATTGGGACATATACCACTTATGAGCAGGATTGTCCAGTCGCATGACCTCATTTATGCGAGAGGAGACAGCCCACCCTCATCCAAGATCCAATGAGATGGCATTGCTGCAGAGGGTTTACATCAGATACCAGATCATACCTACACCTTAGAGCTCACGTCCGATTATTTCCACTTTCTTCACACAAAAGAAGGTGAGTAGAGCCACCTGATGATTATAGAACGAGAGTCAGAGACCGTTCGACTTACAAGCCGAGCATCTCATATATGGCGCAAAGGTATTGGCACCGCTCATTACACAGACCTCTTCAACTTAGCATTGGTTGAGGGGTTCCCGGTCTCGTGGACAAAGCACACTAATGTGCCTGTTCACAAGTCTGGGGATATGATGGATCCTAGCACTTACTAGACTATCATGATTGGCACCATATTGGCCAAACTCTATGGAGCGATACCTGAGGAGGAGCTCAGCACTCTTGCTCAGCAAGCAGGTTCCGAGCACCAAAGCAGGTTAGCTTTCGACCGTGCCTTGTCCACCATTGACCACATATTTACTATGAGATGCCTGATTGATCAAGCATGGGTGAGGAAGAGGAGACCACATTGCTCCGTGGACTTAAAGCATTCTATATAGTACCTAGAGAGAGACTCTTTAGACAGCTACTTGACCTTCGAGTTACTGATGAGCCATTACACACATTTTGTTATATGTTGATGACATTGTCCCGAGGGATTACAGAGCCACCTAAATGCATTAGATGATTTTTGCTCATAGAGAGGACTGTCACTCAACCTTTGTAAAACGAAGGTACTTATTTCTGGCACATCAGCACATATAGGAGACAAAGTGTATTCACAGCTAATGGTGGACACATTGAGATCACTGGTTCATATGTTTATTTTGGGGTGAATTTTACAACCATATCAGATACATTCTCTATGGCCCAGGCAGCTGGCGATCGGTTCACTCGTGGATACACAGTGTTTGCATTGATGGACAGGCAGACAGGCAGTGCCATCAGACACACTTTCAAGAGCCTCGCATGAAGGGTTGGCTATTTGAGACGCTCGTCACACCCTCACTCATGTATGGATCATCCATTTGAGGGCCAAGACTGGCATACCATATATGGACATTAGTGGAGAGACTGCAGGTACTCATGATTTCTAGGCTGATACGTAGCAAGCCATCAGTACCACATTGACTACAATATACTAGAAGTAACAATCTAAAAGAATGTGCTCGAGTGGAATGGATGATATCTTCTCTGCTGGTCATGTCATAAACTTATCCTCATAATCTCGTCCTTGTAGAGTCGTGGTATCTGAATCCAAGAAAGTGGAATCATTGTCTAATCCGTTGCGTGTGAGCTGCTTAAGTGTGAGTCCCGTACTAGGATTGCACAATCACGCGTGCCTCCACTCTCTAGAACCAATCGGTGAGACTCCGGACTGTCTAGGTTGTAGCTACTAGCAGCTAGGGTATAGCTTCTGATTACATTACGCTATGATATGCGGCTATGAGAGCATGGGAGTTGATCCTGATCTTCACTCGTCATACACCGTTGTAAATTGTAATGAGCTCTCTAATCCAAATTGTATCCTAAGGTCTGATTACTTTGGGCATCATATCACAAAGTGCTCCTCACTCTTGATCTCCATCTGACATACTAGACACATGCGCTCCTTTGTGGGTTATCCCCCTGCCTCACCCACGGTTGAAGTACCTTTGAGAATCAAGTACAAAGTACCCTGAAGTACCAAGTATGGTACCTTGAAGTAAAGGGACCATAGCATGAAATACAAAGTACCACTTTCAAGTACAATAAAGTACAATTAATCATTGGCTGTAGGACAAAAGCAAGTGGGGCTCTTCTCTCTCTCTATATATATAGAGTATCCCCATGCACCTTCACATTCCACGAGGCATATCTCATGCAATCTCCAAAGCACTCATGTAAATTACTCCTTAGCTTTCTCTCATGGATGCAGACAACTTCCCCCACTTGTAGATAGAATCTCCAAGCAGGTTCTTTCTAAATTCTAATGTACAATGATGGAAGGGCAAGATATGCCCATCGGTGGCTCCCTTCTCCTCTTCTTTATAAGGGGAAGATTGGCCGATGCACAAGGGTCATCAGAGAGACATCAGAGATTATCATAGACGTTAGATTATCACCAGGGATTATCAGAGATCATCTACAGACATCAAAGCATCATCATACCATCTCCAACTTCTTGATGTAGGAGGAAGTAGAGCAAGGACTGTGAGATGCATGGCTTGGAGTTGGTGCCCCCTGTGGGTCAGTGCCCACACCTTGCCTCTCAAGAAGACCTGTTAGTGCCTCTCTCACCCTTGGGTTTTGACTTGTAATCTGTATTCTGCCCATAATATGACAGTTTCTCTCTCTCTCTCTCTCTCTCTCTCTCTCTCTCTCTCTCTCTCTCTCTCTCTCTCTCTCTCTCTCTCTCTCTCTCTCTCTCTCTCTCTCTCTCTCTCTCTCTCTCTCTCTCTCTCTCTCTCTCGCTCTCTCTCTCTCAATCTCTCTCTCTCTCTCTCAATCTCTCTCTCTCTCTCTCTCTCTCTCTCTCTCTCTCTCTCTCTCTCTCTCTCTCTGCGCATGTAGTCCAGTCTCTTGTCGGTAATTTCAAAAGTGTGTGACCTTGTATGTCCTCTTGGAGGTGTGCAAAGCCATGAGAGTTGTGACTATAGTTCCATTTTATTGTGTGACCTTTACTGATTAAGGAATCACGATCGACGGTCGCATTGTTAGTGTGTCTATTATGTCTATTTGCTCTTCAGATAGAGCTCACTGCCCCTAAAGGTCTATCCACCATCATTTACATAGAGAGAGAGGAGAGAGAGAGTTGGAAGCAGACTGTTGTGCACAGTGCACGCATCCAGAGGTGGAGTCCTAAATCTAGAGAGAGAGCGCTGTTGTGCAAACATTCCCCAAGGTAGAGAGAGAGAGAGAGAGAGAGAGAGAGAGAGAGAGAGATCCACATCAAATCAGCTCTACATACTTTAGTTTTATTATTTACATGAAGGTTTGACATCATGCCTCGAGGAGTCTTTCTTTTGAGATTCCCATATTACAAGCCTCACATTTGTAAACACCAATGATTTAAGTGAGGCACTCAAGGATGGGTGTGCCAATATTGTAGCAGGATATTTTGCACTGCCACCACCCATCTGATTTGTCATGTGTCACATTTAAGAAGGATGGAAATTGGTGCATATCCGAAAGTTTTCTCGGACATTGCACAAGTTGTGCAAAGTGAGCATAACCTTGTACAAGCACAAGTGGAAGCACACTATCGTGAGCTTGGATCCTCTTCCATAGATATGTCAAAGGAGATAGACCCTATTCCTACGCTACATCAGAGATAAATAGAACTTGTTCTCAATGTGACACTAAAAGTCAGTCTTCTACTCCCCGGCACAGCCCCTTTTGCAAAAGCTTAAGCATCTCCAAACTCGTCTTTTCTAACCTCTGGTTTGCAAAGGTAACGACAAAAAGTAATTGAGATTAAGATATAACATGCGTGCTAAAATGTAACTTTTTTTAATAAGTTTATGTGATGAACGATATGAAGTGGAGTACCACAAGCCATTTGAATCTATGTTTCTTGAGAAGAAAGAGAGGAAAGACATTCTTTTGAAACCCATCCAACCAAGGCAGATAATATATAGATGTTCCATACCATCGCATGGTTGGAGCGACATTAGATGTCTCCATATAATCAATATCATGGTACGATATGAAGTGGATGAACGATATGTGATGAACGATATGAAGTGGAGTACCACAAGCTATTTGAATCTATGTTTCTTGAGAAGAAAGAGAGGAAAGACATTCTTTTGAAACCCATCCAACCAAGGCAGATATGAAGTGGAGTACCACAAGCCATTTGAATCTATGTTTCTTGAGAAGAAAGAGAGGAAAGACATTCTTTTGAAACCCATCCAACCAAGGCAGATAATATATAGATGTTCCATACCATCGCATGGTTGGAGCGACATTAGATGTCTCCATATAATCAATATCATGGTACATTCATGCACAGGTACCTACTTCCTAAAATCTATATATTGTAGTGTTGCAATACAAGAATCATGGGAAGTTCATCTATGAGAACATAAACTATGACATAAAAAAGGTTGAAGCATAGAATGTGGTACAGATTATCAAAGACAATGCTTCTGATTTCAAGATGATAGGAGAGACAGTGGAGAGTGAGCCCATCCATAGTATGAAAACCTTGTATGGTAAATTCTTTAAATCTATTCATTGAGGACGTGGATAAGCTCATCTAAGTAGCTCTTATTATCGATCATGCAAAACGTGTGATCATATTTATATGCAAGAACTACCGTGCACTTGGTCTTTTTCACAATCCTGGTGAAAAGGAATTGGTTCACTCTTCAAAGGCACAATTTGATTATATCTTTTGTGTTGACCTTCCTGACAACATGGGTACCTTCTGCATGAAAATTATACATACAAGATAGATCACAATGTAAGAGGGCAAATAGAAGCTACCATATACGTGAAACATCTTGGAGCTCATTCATGTTTCCCTTCATGTTGTTTGCGTGGAGGGATCTACACTCAATGTCATCTACCACTTATACATGTGCATGCCAAAGGCCATTGCATAAGTTACCACACTATGTAGTTCCATGCAGAATTATTGATCTTTTATTTTTTGTAACAAATTTCCTCATAATGAGATGATTTAAGTTTTTTCAGAGGATTAATTATTATTTTTTAAAATAAACTAAAAAAGTGATGTTCTACAACTTGTGCATTCATGGTGGAACTTTTTAACATGTCTCATCCATGAATTACAAAACCTTTATTACTATACTTCAAGGATACTGACTTGTGGTTGGAAATTAGTCATTGCTACATCAAGAATTTTTATATGGAAGGGATTAATGACATCAAATAACCAAATTGATTTCAATGCCAGTTTTCACCTATATGAAAAATATTGGCATTAGGTATTCTCCGTCCACATTTTTACGTCCAAACATAATGTAATCACTAGAGTGGTGGAACACTTATATATATGATGATCAAGTCATGTGTTGAGAATGTGATTCAAATAAATTGTAATACATTTTATTTTCTTATTTGTAAATCTAATTCATCTATTTTTCTAATTGTACATTGTATTATTTACTATTCAAGATTCAAATGTTCATCATATGTGAAAAAAAAATGAAGTATTTTCTTTCTACTGCACAAAGTTAGAGAGTGTGGTCTTCTATAAAAATAATTCACGCTTTTGCAAAACTCAAAAGATCTTAAGAGTTCAACGAAAGTAAAGAGCTTATTGCCAATTTTAAAAACCTGATGTTTTCACTTTTGATGCAAGTAACAAGTTAAACTAAGTGGTAATTAATTTCCATTGTTTCTATGAAATTCCAGATCTCATCACGTGTATTCAAGATTGCCTTTTCAATTGATGGGTGTGGATGTTGATTCATCAGTTAATGACAAACAAAATAAATTATACAAGATGCTTCATTGAGAGCTTCAGAGGTTGGATCACCATGTTACGACATCATATTGACAGGCATTAGCATGAGAAAAAAGAAAGGGGGAGGGGGGGGGGGGGGGGGGGAAGAGAGAGAGAGAGAGAGAGAGAGAGAGAGAGAGAGAGATGTAATAAAGGATATTCTATTTACTAGTTCATCCATATCTACATTAAGGGGTAGAAGATAGACGACGAAAAGGATATCCAATTCCATGAGATGATGATATACAGAGTGATCTCCAGCCACTTCTAGATCATTTGTGGATCCATCTACAATGTCAATACCAAAGTTTGATGATAAAGGAAATTTCCTCGTCATGGATGGCATTCCTTCATCAACATTAAAGTCACCCGCTTATAGATGACACTAAGAAAGAGGATTAGCTAGTAGCTACTAGCTTACTAGTCATCTTTGTTTAGTAGATTGATCATTAATTTTGTCTCTTATCATGATGCTATCTATTTACTATTTAAATTACAGATATACCGTATCAAGACTTTAATGTGCAAACCAGCTCCATGCTTCCTCAGCAGGTAAATGTTAAAAAAAAAAAAGATGCTAGAACCTTTGTTGCAGATTACTGCCTTCTCCACCTCTTGTTTGGGTGGTTCTCTTCTATGCAAAATCCCTGTTGCAAGGAGCAGAGCTACTTTGTTACCCCCACTTGTGTAAGCTGTGGGCAGAACTGTTTGCTATTGGTTTCCCAACTGATTCGGATTAGAATAGCCCCAATCCATCAACATGTGTTCAGCTCAGTTGAATTACACGAAATTTTAATGAGCTGTTGACAAATTCCCAAATCAAGTACACATTCAAATTTTAATGTCAACTGGTAACCCTATCATAGCCTTCTCGTTTAT
>CM035409.1:25429819-25512319 GCA_020310875.1 Ceratopteris richardii | reverse complement strand
TATGTCATCATGAGTTCGATCATGGATGTATAGTAGCATTGTGATCTATATCTTTCTTATGCCACTTGGTTATAGATTTAGTTACCGATTGCACACAATTCTGTGAGAGTTGATTATGGATCTTGGTTGGTACTTGTATCTTTTGTTTTCTTTGTAGGTATATGATCCAGATTGGAGCATTAGTTGTACACTTGTTTGTCACCATGATTTGCTATTCTATTATCAACTGTTCATTGATTTGATGTTGTGGATGGTGATTCCCACATATTTATTTTGGTTCTACAGTCCATTTTACAGAGGAGATGCTGCCGAAATTTCATCGGCTTTTATGATAGAAAGGAGCTCTAGTGGATCTTGAAGCTTTTGTGATAGCTTTGGATCATTGACTATCTCCATTCACTTGGACTTGGTCACACATTATTTGTGACAGGTTGGACTATCTCGCAGGATTCATTCTTGAGTGGGAGATACATCATCATTGTATTTGTTGATGTATAAAACACCACAAGAAATGAATTAATGTGACACTAGAACACCTCTATGGTCACCATTAACTCATTGCCACTCCAAACTTTGAGAAATGATAGCTTAAAGTGAGAACTTTGCTTCTACAGAAATTCCTAGTCACCGAAATGACATACCTTCAGTATTTTGCTAATTTCTCCTAGCTCAAGTATGCTTTCTCCATGAAACTTTATAGGCTGAAACTAGAAGAGTAGAGCTTTCCAACAAGCTATCATATGCATCAAACGGAGCTCTAGAACTCAAGTTATGGCCCTCACAAGATGACCCTGTATGACCTTCCAAAACTGGAAATCTTGCCTGTTTTAGTATTTCTGATGTCCAAAAATAAAAAATTCGATGCCTGGCATCGAATTTCAGTCCAAGTCGATGCCGGGCATCGACTTTGAGCTTTTTTAGGCCCTTTTTCTGCACCAGAAATACTCTCTTTTACACACACATGAAGAAGACCACTTGTATGCTAGAAGTCGATGCCAGGCATCGACTTTATGCTCAAACTCGATGCCAGGCATCGAGTTGCTCCACAAACTTCATATTTTTAAAAGATTTAACAATAGTTAACACACAGAGAATGGAAAAATGACTTATCAGCCAAGATTCGATGCCAGGCATCGAATTGCTCAGAAAACATGAACTTTTGAATTCATCACACAGTAGGCAAACATGGAGATGATGAAGAGAGACTCATACACAGAACTTTACTCAGTTCTTCTCATAACTATAACAAACTCAGAAGTTTTACAAATGCTTTCTCACTCAGAGAAGCCCGACTATTGTCAGTCGTATAAAATGAACTCCTTCTTCTACTTCTTCTCTCTATTCTCTCTCTCTCCTCTTCTTCTTCTCTCTTCGCGTCAGTTAATACTAACTAACTTATATAGACTTTCTCATTCCCGTGATTTTAAAAAACTTCTAGAACTAAAGTGAACTAACTTTACAAATATGATACATTTGTGAATTTGTCCCTTCACATAGGCATGGGGTTTTCTTCCTAAGATTTGAACTTCAAATATATGTCCAGTTAGTGATTGTTTCTCCAACAGCTCCCCCTCAATCACTAATTGACATTCCCTGTTTCTTCATATCTTCTTCTTTTCTTTTACTCCTGCCATGCTTTTGAATCTGCTGGTCTTCACACCATCCAAGCTCTTTGTCATTATGTCTGCTAACTGATCTTTAGTAGAAATGTACTCCACTTCAATCTCCTTCTCCATTACCTTTTCTCTGAGAAAATGATACTGTATCTCTATGTGCTTCGTCCTTGCATGAAAAACTGGATTTGCTGCAAGATAAAGTGAACTCATATTATCTCCATGTATTGTAGGTGTACCTTGATCAATGCCTAAGCTCTTGAACAATGTCTGCATCCATATGACTTCCTTAGCTGCTTCCACAAGTCCTTTGTACTCTGCTTCAGTTGATGATAATGCTACTGTATGTTGTTTCTTGGAACACCAACTTACAAGCTTATCACCAATGTATATCATGTAACCATGAGTTGATCTCCTATCATCTTGATTACCTGCCCAGTCTGAGTCACTGTAGGCTCTCAACTTCAAATCTGATGTAAAAGGATAATATAATCCTTCCTTTATAGTTCCTTTGATATATCTGAGAACTCTTTGACCTGCAATCCAATATGGGTCCTTTGGACAATGCATGAATTGTGACAAAACTCCCACTGCATAACTAAGATCAGGTCTTGTTAGTGTAGCATAAATCAAACTACCCACAAGAGATTGATACTTCCTCATATCTTTGTAGTCTGCACCATCATATTTACTGAGCTTGTGATTAACTTCAAGTGGAGTTGAAGCTTCTCTGCAATTTTCCATATCAAACTTCTTCAATAGATTTAGAAGATACCTTTCTTGTGATACATATATGCCATGATCTGTATAAGTGACTTCCATTCCAAGAAAGTATGATAACTTTCCTAGGTCACTGATCTTGAATTCTTTTTCAAGCAATCTCTTTACCTCCTTGATTCCTTCATCTGAAGTACCTGTGATTATAATGTCATCTACATAAATACAAATGTAGATTGTACCTTCCTCTGTTCTTCTGATAAGTAGACTTGGGTCTGCTTTTGAACTTTGATATCCAAGATCATTGAGATACTTCACCAGTCTATAGTTCCAAGCTCTTGGAGCTTGCTTCAATCCATACAATGCTCTTCTCAACCTGCAAACAAAATTTGGATACCTGGAATCTATAAACCCTTGAGGTTGTTCCATGTATACCTCATCTGATATGTATCCATTCAAGAATGCATTCTTTATATCCAATTGACTTAGAGTCCATCCTTTTGAAGCTGCAATAGCAATGATTGTCCTTATAGTTGACATCTTAGCTACAGGACTGAATGTCTCATCATAATCTATGCCATAGGTATGGGCATAGCCTTTCACCACCAATCTAGCTTTGTATCTGGCTATACTTCCATCTGCAAGCTTCTTCACTTTATAAACCCATTTATTTCCAATTACTTTCTTACCATTTTGTTTAGGAACAAGTTCCCATGTCTTGTTCTCCTCCAGTGCATTGAACTCTTCCTTCATTGCTTCTTCCCATTGCTTTTTACCTTTAGCTTCATCATAGTTCTGAGGTTCTTCATCATCTTTGACCATATATGCATAGTTCTTCTGAGTTATGTAAGAAGTATCATAAGAATACCTTTCTGGTTGTCTTCTAGTCCTGCTTGACCTTCTTGGTTCACATTCTTCATATGTGTCTGGATACACTTCTTCATCAAATATAGGAGCTTCTTCATTTCTTCTTGTTAATCCACTTGTGGATGTACTTGCTTGCATATAGTCTTCATCTCTATTTACCTGCACAATTGATTTTCCTTTCTCACATCTTCTTACCTCTTCTTCAAATTCTTCAGATGTATGACTTTGATCTGCATACCAACTTTTATGTTCATCAAATGTAACATCTCTAGAAACAAGAAATTGTTTGGTTAGAGGATTCCACAATCTGTAACCCATCTGCTTTTCATCATAACCAATGAACACATATTTTTCTGCCTTTGGTTCAAGTTTATGCCTAAGTTGTGATGGCACATAAGCATATGCAATTGATCCAAACACTCTACAATGATCTAGTGTTGGTTTCTTACCCCACCAAGCTTCATATGGAGTCATTCCATTCAGAGCTGCACATGGTAATCTATTCACAAGATATGTAGCTGTATTTACAGCCTCAGCCCAAAGATAATTTGGACAGTTCTTCTCCTTTAGCATAGCTCTAGCAAACTCAACCAAAGTCCTGTTCCTTCTTTCTGCTACACCATTTTGTTGTGGTGTATACCTGCAAGTTATTTCTCTCTTAATACCTGCATTCCAAAGATAATCATTGAACTCTTGGGAGAAGTATTCTCCCCCTCCATCAGACCTCAGTCTCTTAAGCTTTTGACCTGTGACTCTCTCTGCATATGCATGAAAATGCTTGAAAGCTCCAAACACTTCTGATCTTTCCTTCAAAACATATAATGTTATCCATCTTGTAGCATCATCAATGAAAAGAACATAATACCTTGAGCCACTGATAGATCCTTCTTTTGTTGGTCCCCATACATCTGTATGAATGAGCTCAAGTACTCCATCATGTTTGAATCCTTTCTTTTGAAATGGTAACCTGTGTGCTTTACCCATTTGACATGCTTCACATTTATAAACCATATGTTGACTTTGCACATTTGGTAATCCTAGTACAGACTGATTAGCAACCATAGCTTTAATTCCTCTTTCATTGAAATGACCTAATCTCTTATGCCAGAGATCAAGTTCTGTAATCACTGCTTCACCATGTGTGAGCAAAGCTTGACCAATGTTCCCTTGCACTCTTAAAGTAAAGAGTCTACCTTCTTTCTTACCAGAGACAATCTGATTATATCCATTCTCTGGATCTTCCACAAATACTCCTTCATTTGTAAACCTGACTTGAAAACCTTTTTCAACTATCTGTCCCACACTAATCAAGTTTTTAGGTATTGTAGGAACATACAAAACATTGGTTAGCAAATCTGCTCCACTCTTGCATTTCACTTTTCCAATTGAATGTACACTATGTCTTGTATTATCACCAGTTTGAACTGTGTGACTAGAAATGCCTTTTTCCAATTCTGACATCAATTCTATGTTTCCTGACAAATGATTAGAACATCCAGAGTCAATGTAAAATACCTTTAGATCTTCTTTATCTAATGTGTTGATTGAGTTCATCATCAATGATGTATGACTTTCATTCTGTGTGTCATTTGCATAGTTGTAGTAGGTGGTGTTGTAGGATTGATTCTGTCCCCAACTTCTTCCTCCACCTCTACCATAGCCTCCTCTTTGACTTTGTCTACCTCTTTGAAAATTACTTTGATATCTTCCACCTCGACCTCTGCTATTGTTGTTTTGATTCTGGTTTGATCCTTGTTGGTTGTGCCAACAGTCATGAGCCAAATGATTACTCAATCCCCAGATCCAGCAAGCCTTTTTGTTGTTATTTTGATTACCTCTTCCTCTTCCAAAACCTCTTGCTCTTCCTCTGCCAGTGCCTTTACCTCTTGCATAATAAGCTTGAGAATTAGACTCCTCTTCATCCTTTGCTTTACCTTTATCTCCTTTCTTCTTATTCTTCATGTACATTGCAGAACTTTGACCTTTATCTCCATCTCCCTTCAAGTCTTGCTCATATGTGAGCATCAAACCAAGCAACTGGTTCAAATCTGGAACATAATGATTTAGAGAAAGTTCTGTTGATAAGACAAAAGGTTTCCACCTTTCATCCCCTCTCAAGCCTGCAAGTAGTTGAGCAATCAATCTGTGATCTTCAACATCTTCATCTATGGATCCAAGACTATCTGCTAGATCCTTCATCTTAGTGACATAATCACTAATGGTTTGACTTGGCTTCTTCTTGAATGTTGTAAACTCTGACCATAGACTTGCTTTCCGTGCTTTAGTAGTGCTTTGGAAATGATATTCCAATGCATTCCATATATCTTCTGATGATTCCAATCCTCTGATGTGTGGTAGCAAATGATCTGAGATTGTATTGTAGATGTAGGCTTTTGCACTTGCATCCTTCTTCTGCCAATGCTTTAAAGCATCAAGTTCCTCTTTCTTTGGTCGGCTTTCATCTTCAAATACTGGCTTCTCTTCTTCACCTGTTACATATACCATGAGATCCTTACTCATAAGTAAGGCTTCCATTCTCATTACCCATGCGGGGTAATTATCTCTGTCCAGTTTGTCAATGGAGATATGATCTTCCATAGTTCTTTCCTTCTGCTGCAACCTGTGAGCTTAAAGGATAAAGGATAATACCTTTTGAAGTTCTTTGTGTATGAGGATACTTCGAAAGTAATCTTTTGATGCCTTGTGTCTTCAAATGCTTCACCTTTCAAACTTTAATGGAAAACTTTACAAAACTTCTCGTACCTTTGTCGTCTTCTGCTCTCGAGAATCTTTCTGCTCTGATACCACTTGTTGATGTATAAAACACCACAAGAAATGAATTAATGTGACACTAGAACACCTCTATGGTCACCATTAACTCATTGCCACTCCAAACTTTGAGAAATGATAACTTAAAGTGAGAACTTTGCTTCTACAGAAATTCCTAGTCACCGAAATGACATACCTTCAGTATTTTGCTAATTTCTCCTAGCTCAAGTATGCTTTCTCCATGAAACTTTATAGGCTGAAACTAGAAGAGTAGAGCTTTCCAACAAGCTATCATATGCATCAAACGGAGCTCTAGAACTCAAGTTATGGCCCTCACAAGATGACCCTGTATGACCTTCCAAAACTGGAAATCTTGCTTGTTTTAGTATTTCTGATGTCCAAAAATAAAAAATTCGATGCCTGGCATCGAATTTCAGTCCAAGTCGATGCCGGGCATCGACTTTGAGCTTTTTTAGGCCCTTTTTCTGCACCAGAAATACTCTCTTTTACACACACATGAAGAAGACCACTTGTATGCTAGAAGTCGATGCTAGGCATCGACTTTATGCTCAAACTCGATGCCAGGCATCGAGTTGCTCCACAAACTTCATATTTTTAAAAGATTTAACAATAGTTAACACACAGAGAATGGAAAAATGACTTATCAGCCAAGATTCGATGCCAGGCATCGAATTGCTCAGAAAACATGAACTTTTGAATTCATCACACAGTAGGCAAACATGGAGATGATGAAGAGAGACTCATACACAGAACTTTACTCAGTTCTTCTCATAACTATAACAAACTCAGAAGTTTTACAAATGCTTTCTCACTCAGAGAAGCCCGACTATTGTCAGTCGTATAAAATGAACTCCTTCTTCTACTTCTTCTCTCTATTCTCTCTCTCTCCTCTTCTTCTTCTCTCTTCGCGTCAGTTAATACTAACTAACTTATATAGACTTTCTCATTCCCGTGATTTTAAAAAACTTCTAGAACTAAAGTGAACTAACTTTACAAATATGATACATTTGTGAATTTGTCCCTTCACATAGGCATGGGGTTTTCTTCCTAAGATTTGAACTTCAAATATATGTCCAGTTAGTGATTGTTTCTCCAACAGTATTTGCATGTGTTGCTATTAGTTTTTGGCATATGTAGTTGCCATTATCTTTGGTTGGATCAGTGACAGTTGGTGATGGATTACTCATTGTTCTTTTGATATTGGTTATCTTGTTTGATTGCTCTGTTTACAAGGGATACTCTGTCGAAATTTTCTCAGGATTCTTTCATATTTGTTTGGTCACTTTGGAGACTTGGTGAGCAGGCTTATGCCCATGGTTTATGTGCATGCTAGATGCATGGTTATGTGATAGGTTGTTCACATGGTTTCTTCTCCAGTGATATATTTGTGATATGAGTTATGCATATGGATATGAAGATGTGGTCCTATTGAGGATAGAGTATTATTTTCAATCTCTTGTTACATTGCTAGTTTTGGATTGCCAGCATGGTGTCTTGTCGATTTGATGGCATTGACTTTCCGAGGTGGAAAGCTAAGATGTGGCATATTTTGGTTCGTGCAGGGTTACACATGTATGTGCATAGAGATGCACAGAGGCCTCGTGACATGCCCGACCACGTATGGATGGATATGGATGCATTGGCCAGCTCCACTATCTGATTACAGCTTGTGGATTCTATATATGAGTCTGTTATGTATGAGGAGACGAGTAGTGCATTATGGCAGAGACTACATGATATGTATGCAACTCCATTGACTCATGTGAGACATAGATCACATCGAGGACTTCGATGTTGGCATTGTGGTCATGAGGGCCATATTCGACGACGTTGCTTCGTGCGAATGCGACGACGACATCAGAGATATGCACGTGATGCAGGTCAGGCAGTTATTTCACGAGAGTCTATGGCTATTGATTATGCTAGTGATGGTGATATCACTTTCTCCTATGGTTCATCTCAGGATTCCTCTTGTTCATTGGATAGCACGCATATGGCTTGGTTGCTTGATGCATTAGCCACTTTTCATGTTACTCCCCATCGTGAGTGGTTTTGTCAATTCTCAGATGAGAGTCATGGATGTGTGCACTTGCCTAATGGTACATCGTATGACATTGAGGATGCAGGAGATGTATGCCTTATGCTACCTAGTGGAGCATCACTTATGTTTAGACATGTACGTTATGTGCCCTCATTCCCTATGAGCTTGATTTCAGTTAGCCAGTTACAGGAGAGCAGATGTTATGCATTCCTTGGTGAGCATCATTTTCAATTGAAGTTGAGACAGCTTATGCTTGTCAGAGGTGCTAGGATTGGGCACACATATCCATTGCAGGTACTTCATATGAGAGACAGTCAGTCTCGTCTCAGTGGGAGTTCAACCTTATGTGCGATGTGAGACTCGTCATGTCTCATTTTGTCTACCTACAGATAGGTCTATTGACATTCATGATGCACATGTATGGAAGGATTCAGATGCTCAGATGGATGCATATGTAGAGCATGTTTTGGATGCTCATGATGCTTATATAGAGCATGATTTTATTGATCATATGGATTCTCTTATGGAGCACACTTTGGATGATTATTCAGATGCTTTAGAGCATGATGTGGATGCTCATGTAGAGCATTACGATTATACTCAGTTAGAGTGTGATCATCACTTTGATCTTGGTGTTGATGTTGTGCAGTTAGCTCATGTGGAGCATGATGGTACACTTGGTGTGGTAGAGCAGGATTGCTCTCATGGTACACAGTGTATGGTAGAGCATATTAGCTCTCAAGATGCACAACTAGATACATCCTTGGTTGAGAGGATGGCTGATTTGGATGCAGAGGAATCAGCAGTTATGCAGTCATTCTTGGATCCACTCATGCCAGATATTGACACAGATATGTCAGGACATGTTGGTCTTGATGATAGTGGTTTGGATGCCTTGGATATAGGCATGGCTGACATACTTAGGTTAGCCAGGATAGCACATGTCTCGTCGGCATTCGGGAGTCTGATGTACGAGTTATTATGCTCGAGACCAGACATTGCAGTTGCTATTGGAGCATTTGCACTTGGAGTTGTCTGTCGTTCAATGATTGACACAGGCATAGAGCGAGTGGGAGCTTTGCAGGAACATCATCAGTTCTTGCATCAGTCAAATATGAGCTCAACTCTTGTCGAGATGAGTCTAGAGCACTTTGAGGTGCATGGATACACCTTGTTCGAGGAGGTTGGTGTAGGTTGATCTGGTATGGGTAGAGATCCGGACTCTTCCTGTACATTATTGTATAGTCCTACATCATTCTTTGTATATGTTACCACTTATGGTCACATTGCCCCTTAAGTGGGAGATTATTGGGGATGTAAGTGTCATGTGACCTTACCCCCATATTCATATATATACATCATATATAGAGCATAGCCTCAAGAGAGATCATTATCTGGGTTTCGAGGCTCTCACGCATGTCCGCGCGTCTCTCCTCTCTTCTCTCTCCCTCCATCTCCTCCTTCCTCCTCTTGATCTGCACACCAAAACCCTTCATGTGCTAGATTTCAATATGTTGAGCAGTTTTGAGCGCATACATTTCTGTAATGAAATTTTGAGTCAAAATGATGTTTTAAGACTATTGAAACTGAATGAAAATACATGCTTGAAACGCTTTGTTTTCCAAAAACTCATGACAAAAATGAATCTGTTACTAGAACCATCTCAAATTCAGAAGATTTGTGATAGCGTCGGAGTGAGTAGGAAAGGTTATAGAGCAATTTCAAAAGTTTGGTGTGAATTTTTAAAATTTAACAAAGTCAGAAGTTTTTGATTCCCTAGACCCCATCATGTAGGAAAGTTTCGGCTCTGCTTGAATAAAAAGATCACATTAGTATTTGGTGAATATAAACATATTCACGATAACATGCCTTACGCAGTAGGAAAACAAAAGTTACATTTCACTTACAATGCATTTAACAACATATGGATAGATATTATAAAACTTCAAACATACATGGTTCAGTTCTATAATATAAAAGAACATTAATGTTCTGGTCTATTGAAATTTGTAATCAAACTTGATGAAGTTGAGGTTAAAAAACATCAAAAGATGGAGAGAATAAGTATTGCATTGATGAACAAAGCTTTGGACTATAGCCTTGGGAAATTGGATACTCCGTCTCTCAAAGTACAATCAGAAATGGAGTTATGGTGGGTTGGATGTGCTCAAGTTCCATCTGAGAGCCATAAAACACTTAAATGGTTATTCTTACAGACAAACATTCCAAATGTTATCCAAAGGCATCATGCAGGAGAATTGTTGAATGTCAAAAACTACGGGAACTTTCAAGTTGAGTGGCATTTGAGTGGAGACCTAAAGACGCTTAAATGCATGTTTGGTATAAGTGGGGGAGCAAATTCTAAGTACCCTTGCTCGTACTGCATGCAAAGCCCAGGCACAAATGGATAGATTGCTAGAGCTCAGGCTGAAGAGGCTCCTTCCAGACAAAATGTTATTCTCCATAACTACTCATCTTCTTCAATGATTCGGGATCCCATACTTCCAATATCATTGACAAATGTACACATATGTACACTACATGCAGAGTTAAGAATCATTGACAAGTTGGTCCGTCTTCACTTGGATTATGCATATTCTATCAAACCTAAAACTCTTGCATATGAGTGCATAAAAAATTGTGAATGTCTTCTTTCAGAAATGGGATTTCATGGTGGTGATGTTCATCTAAGAAAAGATCCAAAACTTTCACAAAAGACAAGTGATGTACTACAAGATGTCTCAATGGGAGGTGCAAAAGCAAGGAGATTCTTCAGCAACCATGATGACAAACAACTAAATGCCATGTGGAATTGTTGGAAAAAATTTTGTGAGGTCAGGACTAATGTAAAAAGCAAACCAGAAATAGCAAAAAAGAGAATGGAGGTGTGGGTCAAACTAGATAATCTTTTGAAGGTCATGAGGCAGCAGGTAACATCAAAAAGTTATGTGAGAGATTTCAGAAAGGCGACCACAGAGCTTATAGGAACCATCATAGAGGCATGGGGTGCCAAAGACATAACATACTATTTGGTGAGTTCCAAAGATGTTTTGTTCAATTTATTTATTCTTAATTCAAATAAAGATCTAATGAGATTCTTCTGCTCTTCTAGCATATTCTTCTTGTGCATGGTGCATTCTTTGCAGAAAAAGAACCACTTTCCATGTGGAACACCCAAGGCATGGAAAAATCTCATTATCAAGCAAGGACAAGCTTCTTTAGGTGTACAAGGAAAGGAGGAGGAGTAACAAAGAGCAATGCCTTCAGAGAGCTTTTTGATTGGTTCTTTAGAAGACAATTACAAAAGACCTCATGCCAAATATAATCAGAAGGATGTGACTATCACCATACAAAATCATCATGTATCAATATCACAAAATGAAAAAGACTACATTTCAAACAGAGCTTTAATATTTGCAATGTCTTTTATTTATTTATTTCATGTATGTATTAAGCTTTGAAAAGAAATATGTCTATTACCATCAAATGACTTTGACCAGAGAACTCTTCATGGATCAATAACAATTAATATTAGGCCATGGATCAGTTACACCAAAAAAGTTTGCAATGTCTTATATCACATTGGCAATTTCTGTATATGTACAGTTGTTGAGATATAGAATTTGAAAAGATGAAGTCATTCCTTGAGCCTCTTAAAAGAGCTTGGCTCTGACAAATCATCTCTAAATCTGAGGAACTCTTTTCTCCTGTATCCAACAATGCTTTTTAAATCTGACACCCCTACAGCCATTGCATAGCTTGAATAACAAAGAAAGTACCCTTCCCTTGAAGCATTGAGTCCTGGGGCATATCCAAAAATTCTGAATGCAGCTCCTCTTTCAAGCAACAAAACTCTGAAAGCATTAAAGGGTATTGGAGTAAAACCCATGTATTATGATAGAGTCCTCAAGCATAACAATGCAAAGTCTAGCTCCTCACTATAGTGCTTATGAATAACACAAAAAGTGTCTGGGTTTAAGTTTGGAAGATAGTGGATAATAGAATGAATATCCACCTTTGCTTTCCTTTCTCTTCTATGGCTTTTCTTGTTCCCTTGCCCCTGCCAAGGTAATTGTCTTCATCCAATAAAGTTAACTGTGGTAAAAATGAAAAACAAGGTCAGATGAAGTGCAAGCACACTTTAGGAGTCATGAAAAGTAACTTGAAACAATAGGACATAAAGCAAGAGACACGACTGATGCAAGCGATAAGGGTCTTTAGAGAAATTCAGACGGTCGTTATCGCTTGTATCGGTCGTCATCAATATCTCTTTGCAAACTACCTAGAAACATGTTATTTTTGCTGAATGAGGGGAATTCTTACAAGCCAGATATCTATTATCAATGCTACATGGAACTCCTAGACACGACCGATGCAAGCGATAAGGCCCATCGGAAAATATCTGATAGGCCTTATCGCTTGCATCGGTCGTGATCGATTTCTGATAGTCTAATAGAGATCTTGGACAAATCCGATAGAAGCTAGAGATTTTGCATCCGTCCCATCTCATATCCTTAGCCTTAAATTCTTGAGAATATTTTCAACTGTATACCTTGACGTTATCTTCCTCAAGTCCAAACACGACCGATGCAAGCGATAAGGCCCAACGGAAAATATCCGATAGGCCTTATCGCTTGCATCGGTCATGATCGACTTCTCACAGTTTAAATGTAGACCTTGGAGAAACCCTATTGCCCGCATCTCATCTCCTTAGCCTAAGAATCATGAGTATATTTTACTCTATACCTTGACGCTAGAGATTTTGCATCGGTCCCATCTCATATCCTTAGCCTAAAATTCTTGAGAAAGCAAGCGATAGGTCCCATCTCATATCCTTACCTTAACACGACCGATGCAAGCGATGAGGCCAAACGGAAAATATTCGATGGGCCTTATCGCTTGCATCGGTCGTGGTCGATTTCTCACTAAAAATGGAGATCTTGGACAAAAGCTAAAATTAATAAGAATATATTAAACATACCTTGACCTCATCTTCCTCCTAGCCTATAATTCTTGAGAAAGCAAGCGATAAGTCCCATCTCATATCCTTACCTTAACACGACCGATGCAAGCGATGAGGCCCAACGGAAAATATTCGATGGGCCTTATCGCTTGCATCGGTCGTGGTCGATTTCTCACTAAAAATGGCGATCTTGGACAAAAGCTAAAATTAATAAGAATATATTAAACATACCTTGACCTCATCTTCCTCCTCGATGAGCTCTTTTGAGTCAATACAAATTGTTCCTTTGTCCTTAGCTACATCCAAGAATGAATAGCCGCGCCCAAACGAGTATATTCCAAGTTGCTTTTGATGCTCATCAAAATCTTCATCAGCAAGTCTTGGCTTCTCTGAGATAGCTTTCTCAAAGCATCTTGAAAGGGCTTGTGATGAATCTTTGAACTTTTCATGAGACAAATCCAAATCAAGACGCAAAAATTCTTCTTTTCTTTCTCCTTTTTTATTGATGAATCTCCTTGCAACTTCTTCTGACTCAGCTATAGCTGCAAGACAGTAGTCCTCCCTTAGATTGAAAAGTTCCTGAATGTAAAATAGAGGTATAAACTCTTTTCCAGAGATAAAGTAAAAAGGTAGATTTGGGAGAAGTAGGGACTTCTCTGACACTTGAACTTCTTCAATTGGCTCCCTTATTACAGTCTCTGCTTTAAAAGTGGCCACATCAAAACCTTTGACCTGCTCTTCTTCTGCTTTGAGATTGATCTCCTCAACAATCTCCATGACACCTTTCATAGTTTTTGAGCTTCCCTCAAGTGTCAACTCTAAGAAAGGCTCATCTTCAACATGAACATTTTCCTCCTTTTCAACTGAGATGTGATCAAGCCATATCAAGAAGGCAATGTTTAAAGGGAGCACGCAGCAGTCCCTTTCATGCTCTGGGCATAAATCAAGCTTCCCTGGCAAAGGGGATATCCTTTTGCATTTTCTTCTGATTTTTGCCCTATCTATTGGATCTTTCCCAAAGATATGAGGATGGACATAGGTTTTCTGAGAAATAGAAAGGATCTTTCCATTGATCAACCCCAAGAAAATCTCCCACTCATCCTTGAGAAAACTTTTTGATATCTCTAGTAGTTTTTCAAAATCAATTTTGGGGTTGAATATCGTCATTGCATCAGGAAAATAATCTACAGTTAAACCCTCTTGAACCATGAAATCAAGAAATTTAGTTAAACCCTCTTGAACCATGAAATCAAGAAATTTCTCTGATGGAGAGACACTAAGGATCTCATTCATTCCCTCCATCTTAGCTGCAGCTTCTCTTGTATGTCTATGAGGAGAACACAACCGATGCAAGCAACCACAGCGAGTCAACATAGGTCAAACGGGGCAAATTGCTTGTATCGGTCGTGTCGGGGACGAAAACAAAATACGCATGTAACTGAGACAAATTCTCTCAAGGTTCAAAATTTGAATTTGTGAAGGAAGTTACTATTTATAAGCGAGGAGGGAGGAAGTAACGGTCGAATGACGTGGACCAATCACTGAGTGCCACGTGGCAGAGCATACGGTGGCTGATTCAACGGATAGATGACGTGGACCAATCAAATCATGCCACGTGGCAAAAGACGTTGCAATCCACAACGACTATGACGTGGACCAATCGTGGCATGCCACGTGGCACCAACGGTCAACTCAATTCTGGGACCTATTTAAGCTTCCCTGTTCATTTCTTTCATTTTTTTTTGTCAACACTTTCCAAGCGTCGAGGTTCCATCGCCACCAAGTTTTCAAGCCGCTTCTTCACAATTTCTATAGAGAGCGCTCTCTGCGTTAGGTAATATGGACACGACCGATCGAAGCAATCAGGGTACATATAGGGAGTGTACAAATCTTCCATCAGGTGGCTCGATGAGTGGTCTCTCCAACCACATCCTTGTTGAAAGCCATGATTGGTACTTTAACTTCTAGTGCAGGGAAGAAGAGAAGCCAACATGGGCTTCCCTTGGATGTGATTGGGTAGAGAAAAGGGTGTGTGCATGTGCTGTATTTTTTTTTTGGGTTGGGAAAGGATGTGTGTGTGTGTGTGTGTGTGTGTGTGTGTGTGTGTGTGTGTGTGTGTGTGTGTGTGTGTGTGTGTGTGTGTGTGTGTGTGAGAGAAAGGAGCAGTGACTGCTTGTGAAGGTAGGAAACCATGACTGCTACCTTTTAGTGCAGGGGAAAAAGAAAAACCAACATGGGCTTCCCTTGGATTTGATTGGGTAAAGAAAAAAAAAAAGAGGGGGCGAGAGGGGGGCTTAAAGGGAGCAGCCACTGCTAGTGAATTAGTTATATGGGTTATATGCCCAACTCAAGCATCAGCCTGGACAACAAATTTTCTTCCACAAAATCCCATTTCCCCCTTTTTTTTTTTGGGGGGGGGGGGGGAGGGGGGGAAGATATATAATATATAGCTATGGAATGAAGATCATTACACAAATAGGGTAGAGGGCATGACAAAACCTGTTAGGCGATATGGGCACAGCTGGGTGAAGGCACTTCTTTACCATACGTCACCATATGGGAAGCCCATTAAGTGGAAGCAAAGATATGAATGTCAGCCAGCCTGAGATGGTGTTCGATGACACCCAAGAAAGAAATTTATGTGAAGGTTGCATGCGGAACCAGGGAAACCCCTATTCAAGCTTCAAGCCACCAAGGAAATTTATGTGAGGGTTGCATGAGGAAGCAGGGAAATTGGCTGAAATTTATGTGAGGGTTGCATGAGGAAGCAGGGAAAACCCCTATTCAAGCTTCAAGCCACCAAGGAGGTGGCTACTTGCCTTTCCCTTATGGAGGCTGAGCCTCTACCTAAGGCAGCTGGGCTTGTTTCCCTCCCCCCCAGGCAGGCAGCATGTTTTTTCTCAGCGATTCCTCCTCGAGGCTGTTTTGGTGAGGCGGTGCACCTATCTCAATGGTGGCTGGAAAATTCCTGCACTGCTTGGCTTGCCTTGGGTAGCAAGCAAAACCCTTTTTGGCAACCCACTAGTAGGTTGCTACATGTGCAATGACATGGCAAGTTAACAATGGTACAAGCTCAGCCTGTTCTTTAGTCCACATATTTCATATGAAAAAAGGAGAAAAAAAAAAATATGTCTGGAAATTTATAAGGGTGTGTGCCTATAATAGTGAGTTCTCGGAAACTCACTAGTTCCATCGAAAGGATGACGGGAAACTAATGGACATTGGAGATGGGAGGCCATCATTAGAAATTGATACGAGCAATTAGAGGTGCTTTCTTTCTCCATCTTTGCATGGAACTTTTTGCTAGGTTTCAGCCTCTATTCTTGCACTCAAAGTCGCTCAGTCTTCTCCTCGTTATGGAGAAGATTCTACAGCCCATTGTTTTGCAGCCATTAGAGACAGCCAGTCGGGTCCAGCCAATGGAAGGTAAGACGACTTCCATACCCTATAGACATGCACAGACTCGTGGCTACATCCCAAAAGATGTGTTCTTCGCGGGCACTTCCATATCATCACGATTTCTTTACTAGATTGAGCATATGTATAGCATGCTAGAGATGAGGGGCATGAGCACATTCACCTACCCTTTGGTTGGGAAGTAAGAGGGTGAGACCTTGGATGCATATTCATGGGATCTGAGGATCATGGGCATTGTCCCAAATCCTCCAGGATCTATTGGATCATATAGCTCCTCAAAGGAAGTGGGGATGCCGGAAGGAGTACTTAGATGTCTCTAGAGGCCCATTGGGTATGATTGTCGACATGAGATGGATTAATCGGGGCACATACTTAGCAATATGAGGAAATCCTTGGTGAGGATTTTGGTTAACAATGTCAGACTCCATCTAGCTAGCTGGTTGAGAAGACCTATGGCGAGGGCCGTGCCTACCAAGGTCTAGAGCATTCGTGGAAGAGATTTCCACTTGAAGGTTAGTGGTTGATAGAGGACCAAGGTGAACCTTGTGCCCTAGGAATATATACAGCCCTCTTCCACGATGATGGGCTTACTATTGAATAGAGGGAGACAACCCTCTACCTCATGCCACATGTTGCGATCAGGAGTCACACAAGTAATTGGTATCTCATGGATAGGAGGGATATTCTTTGTGGATCTGTCTTGAGATCCTAGGAAGGTGAAAAGACGTACAATTTACCTGTATGGTCTCATGTGAGTGGGCCCGCTCCTATGGAGTCCTTTCAAAAAAACACAATTTTTACACCACTGTGTGGAACGTTTGATTGCTCTCTCGTAGATCATTGTATGTGATTGCGACACAAGTTGAGGGATTGATGGATGATCACTAAGGTAGTATGACTATCGACCTCTGTCTCCATAGCCATTAGGCTCAGAGTAGATTCCGAGAGGATTGACAGAAGGTGGGTCATAGCCCGTATTTTCCATGGGACCACGTGGAGTGGGACCTCTACACATGTTTCTGTTCTATATACTTTGTGGAAGGTGTAAAAGGGTGCTTGCCTTGAGAGAGAGGATATTGGGTGCCGTTGTATCACCGATGAAGATTGCATTGCGAGAGAGGATCTTCCTCCATGACAACCAATGGGATCTACCATGTGATGGAGGACTCATTCCTTAGATTGAGCCACGTTTGGAAGTTACCTCGTGACAAGGACTATGGTCCTAAGGAGTCACGTAGTGGTATTTGTCATGAGGTTGAGGAATTTATTTGCTCAAAAGATTGTTGGGGAGAGATGCATCCACTTGGTACTATTAGATTCATTGCATCATTTGTACATTATTTTTGTTTGATTTCCAAAACATTCAAGGATTTTACTTCATTCTTTTTTTTTCGCATTTTCTTCATTTATCAGACACGCTTAGGTCCTTAGTTTTGGCATGATATGGATGCATTCTATCAAAGGGGCTAGTGGATAACCACAAGTAGGTGGGCTAAAGATAGTTATATGAGACAAAAACATGTGTTTATTGTCCTCCATGTTAGGACATCATGAGGGATGGAGGACTAGCAAGAGCATAGTAGTTTGATGGGATGATTCGATCATTCACGTGATAATAGGCACCTTTAGGGTGAACCATGTTTATGGCATGACTATGAGAGACTTTGTTCGACTATACTTTGTTTGACTATTTGCACCTTCATTCAATTGATGAGGGATACCGAGATAGCAAGCATGGTTCTAGCCCACATATGGTGGACACAGGGATCCATTAGTGTTTCTTGACACTGGAGGGGCATACGATCTCTTTTACATAGTGAGTCGTGAGCTTTTTCTTGGATTATTCCATGAGCCACACATGAATGAGCATTGGATTCTAGAATTTGGGTTATTCTAGCTACAACAAAGGTACATAAATCGGTGGACAAATATTCATCTATCGATATGATCTCCTTTGGAAGGTATGCCGAAGTGGACTTCTGAGATACCCTACAAAGTGGTTACTTGAGGGCAATACGTACCCTTGGACTTATGAGGTGTGCTCTTTGGTTCCATAGAGATCTCACCTGTGTATCTTTCTCTCGGAGGGGACTCGTATATGATTTCCATCTTTGGGATCACACCGTTATTCAAGGAGAGTTGTGACTCAATAGTCATGGGTCACAAGTACCTATATGACTAGTCACAATAAGAGAGAGAATTGGAAGATATTCCAACATCACTAGATTCATTCTTGGATAGGGCGAGGTAGGCATGCACTAGGATGGGGATATGCTGATTATTACGCTTCATCAATATCAGGTGCACCTTGACCCTAAGTGGCCAGTTCAGAGTTTAGAGTCAAGACCTATGGGACTTGGGACCTTCAGTATGAAGTGTCCATTGATACACACGTGGTACCGGGCGAGCATGGACTAGGCACAATGTATGTGTGTATATTCAAAATACCTCCTATATAATATCCATAGAGATACATGTATTTCCATGTGGGTATATATTGAGCATGGGATACATGCTTAGCATGGAGGCCTCTTCCTTGAGGTACCCATTGGGATGCATGTGATGCTATGCCGACCCAGCATGCAACATGTGCATGTACATTGTCTCCAATCCAAAGTTTCGGAAGTGGAGAGCTAGCACCAATGTGGACCCTATCATGAGATGGTTTTTTACCCTATAAGGGTCATGACACCATTGTGGTTGTCATTAGACCAGATATGGTGAGGATCCTAGCAATTAGTTCCACCAATAGAAGTCGTTTGTTTTTCTCACCTTCTTGTGGAACGACAACATGCATTGCATGGTGTGCCCAAAATTGAGTTATTAGTTATCTGACAACTCCTTCCATCAATTCGTGTTGGATGGTCAGTCAGTCATGCCCGAAAAGGAGGAGTTGGTATCTACTCGAAAGGGAGTTTTTAGTGTTCCTGCAACTCCTTGCATTTGCCTTTAGCAATACCAATGTATTTAGTGTTGGATCCTCACATGTCAGGATCCTTTATTTAACTCATAGGTGACATGTTTCTAGCTTGGCATCAAAAACGTATATTTGACATGATTGTTGTAGCTAACCAAGTCAACCCTTCTTTTTTGTATGCATCCCATTTTTTGGTCTTATGCTCTGCAGCACAGATTTGTAGCATGTGCCTAAATCCATTTTAGAGCATCAAAGCTCGAGCTCAAGCCTCGAGGTAGTGTCGACTTCTCACTATCACACAATACACTGTGTGCATGATGCTAAAGGCTATAGAATACATGCCTAGTGTCTACACACACACACAATTTCTGCCTCCATGGATGGTGGCCCATAATTCAAACTTCACGCCATACAGCACTAATGCACCATGCACGCAACATACTTCACTATATCACCATGTCGGACTCTATCCAACTTTGAAAACAAAGGATTTTTGTTTAATGTGAGGTTCTAGAGGCCAAATCTAATGCCTAAATAATAATCATGTATCGTATACATTATATGATGGTTCATCGTATGGGATATGCTACACCCTACATCCTCACATGATAGAACCATATACAATGTATAGAATTATGATGTATACATTATCATCATTTATGTATTATGTTGATTTCAGTTGATAGATGAGTCCCAAACAATAAACAAGGCAACCAACCTTCATGTCAAATGAAATATTGGGGGCCTATCTTTGAAATTTTGAAAGATGCAATCATGGATGTTGGACCTAGTAATATGGTTCACGTATGTATAAACAAGGCATCCAATTGTGTGAGAGCAGGTTACTTGGTTGAGCAAGAATGTTCCCACATATTTTACACCGGATCCACATTCCATTGTCTTGATCTTATCTTTGTAGGTATTGGTGCTCTAGAATAGGTGAAGCCTGTTTTGACTCGACTAACAGAGATTGTAACTTTTGTGATGATCAAGCCATCCATACTTGTATTATTTAGCAAATTTAATGCCAAAGATTTGATAAAACTTGCATATACCAGCTTTGCCTACACATTCATTATGCTCTCTAATCTACTTGATGAAAAAGTATAAATGGCTTGCGATCTATGGTTGTACCTCTTGAATGCACTAGGAAGAAAGTATCTAGGAAAAAAAAGGAATAGAATGTTTCTTCCATAGTGTTAAGTGCTTTTCTTTTGGAGGAGTACATGTGAAATTGTTAATGTATATGCTCCTATCTTGTATGTTTTGCGCTTGGTTAATCGAGGAGGATCCACCATGGGATTCATGCATGAGGTTACTCATAGAAAGATAGAAAAAAAGATCAGTAAATTGGATGGTATTAATAATGTAAGACTTGAGGAAGTCAAAGCATCATGCATTGAGAGGTGCTCAGGTGGAATATGCTACATTCTCCTCTTCATGCTCCAACATATATTTTGCATCCTATTTGGGGAGAGAGATGTCTTGAGAAGGATGGAGAAGTGAATGATGGCTACATGGATGTAATTTATAGATGTACACATAGTGATATTGGTAATAAGAGGATAGTAAAGTGCAAGGTCATCTTCGTGCTCTCCCCTCCCCCTCTGCATAGTTTTTGCATCCATGCACAAACCTGATAAAGACTAAAATGCCTCATATGAATCTTGTGACAATGAATAAGTTTCTCATGAGGATCCCTCAACATCTAGTCACTAGTGAATATGAAGTACCACAAAGAGCAAGCTACCAGTGAGGAAGGTTATTAAGACAATTGTGATCCCGTAAGGGGAAAGTATGCCAAGTATTTTCTCATGCCATTTACAAACACAACCATGGAGTGAAATAACTCATGAGGATCCCTCAACATCTACTCACTAGTGAATATGAAGTACCACAAAGAGCAAGCTACCAAGGAGGAAGGTTATCCACACAATCATGATCCCGTAAGGGGGAAATATGCCAACTATTTTCTCATACCATCTACAAACACAACCATGGAGTGTAATAACATGGGAAAGATCTCCAAGGCGAAAACCCCAAAGAGCTATCAAGAAAGACGAAGCACTTGGAGGGCTACCAACAAGGGCAACATTCTCCACCACATTCGTCTCCATCTTTGTTGTATCTACATAGGTACCTTGATGTATACCAAAATGAATCCAAACATACCAAATTCACCCTCAAATGAAAGTGCAACTATAAGCTCATGGTAGTCAACCACAACTCTATAGAAAATTGGCTCCATTATGCATAGTATTGACTCAACACTATTGACATCCTCACTAATGTCTTCAGTGCCCAATAATGGGTATAGAGCTAAGAATGAATGCATACACACACACATCCCACAATGCACACACACCTTGAGCATGAACTCACAAAGAGCTTTGGGAGCTGAGTTTCTATCACTTCAAGAAGTGATGGGCAAACTCAGGCATAATGAAGCCCGACACAAAATGCAACAAAAGATATTTTGATGGCTATGGCATCCATGATCACTCTTCTTTGAAAGAGGGCATAATCATACTCTACTCTCTTGTTTGTAATCTTAATATTATGTGATCTACCGATTGTCTTCCTCTATGTGACTTGTTGAAGTATTATCATTGTATTCATGTTTTACTCGAGTCCAAGATTTGGGTAGAACAATGTTGTTGTTTCCTTTGTCAGTACCATTGAGTGCAGCGTTCACTGTATTCTTTGAACGGAATCTCACTGCCCTTAAGGTCTACCCACAACCAACAAGAAATTTTGGCACTCCCTATAGGACCAAAAAGGGATACAATGACTTTGTTCTAATCTTTTTTGGTGTTTTTGTGCGTTCTCATATGACCAAGACTCGATCCAAGACCTCTTCCTTGAGTCCTATATGTACTCTTCCTTCCTACTACCACTCCCCGAGACTTCACTTTCATCCTCCACCAGATGTGAACTCCACCATTGGTGAGACGACAAACCATGAGGAGCTCTCCTCCATACTTTCATGCATCAACATTCATTTCTCCACCTTCCATGGGATGGCTACAAAAGATCCGGACGATCATGTCTAGAGGTTTTCGGAATTGTGCAAAAACAAAGGGCTCACTGGAACGGAGGACACCTTCATAGTGCTCTCCCCTACCACACAAGCGAACTTCACAGTAATTCCCGACCTGAGCAATGAAAAACAAAGAAAGCAATTTAATAAAAGGAAAGAGCCCAATAGACCAAGCCTTTCTAAAGGCTGATCAGAGCTAAAGACCAAATGACAAACCCCACCACCCCTCCACCAAGGAAATGGTAATTGTTGAGGAGGTTCTTAAAAGCTATTTTCACCCAACGCGTTTCTACGATCTTCTTCAAATTGACATGAGATACAGAAGTATGCCTCGATTCCATGTGGCAAATTGCACGGGTTCCACATGAGAAAAGCAGTGCTTGGATTTTAACCACCCTATGGAAGGAAGAATTTAGCCGACCTGATGGATGGCCATGGCCGCCTCCCTGGTGTCGGGGGAGCACTAGATTGTGCTCTCTGACTACAGTAGACAAGATTTCGGAAATACACTTATGATTACAAGAACACCCACATAGGGGAAATAATACAAGACGACGACGTTGGTGATCATGACTCCTTGAGCTCCCAAGACTGGCGTTGGCAAGACTGATTATGAATGTGGCCAACCCCTCCTTATATAGGTTTTCAAGGGCGGTTGCGACTTGATGATGTCATCATGATGTCATCGACTTGAATCAGGACCTCCGGGTGTCAAAATTCAACAAATAGACGGTTGATCTTGGGGTTTTGGCACATTCCGGACGCAATGGAAGCATTAGTTTCTCCAAACTCTAAGCCAATCATGAGATATAGAATTGACATGGAATCTAAGGTTTAGATGGTTTCCTTTGTGTCCATGACATCAATGTCATGGACAAAGGAAACTCTCAGATTCCATGTGAATCCTATATCTCATTATTGGTTCAGAATTTGGGGAAACTAATGCTTCCATTGCGTCCGGAACGTGCCAAAACCCTAAGATCGACTGTCTTCTTACTTGATTCTAACATCCAGAGTCCATGCTACGAATTGATGACATCATCGATGACATCAACAATTCGTAACCGCCCTAGAACCGCCCTTTAAAACCTATATAAGGAGGGGTTGGCCACATTCATAATCAATCTTGCCAAAATGTCAGAGGAGCACTAGATTGTGCTCTCTGACTACAGTAGATAAGATTTCGGAAATACACTTATGATTACAAGAACACCCACGTAGGGGAAATAATACAAGAAGACGTTGTTGGTGATCATGACTCCTTGAGCTCCCAAGACTGGCGTTGGCAAGACTGATTATGAATGTGGCCAACCCCTCCTTATATAGGTTTTCAAGGGCGGTTGCGACTTGATGATGTCATCATGATGTCATCGACTTGAATCAGGACCTCCGGGTGTCAAAATTCAACAAATAGACAGTTGATCTTGGGGTTTTGGCACATTCTGGACGCAATGGAAGCATTAGTTTCTCCAAACTCTAAGCCAATCATGAGATATAGAAATTGACATGGAATCTAAGGTTTAGATGGTTTCCTTTGTGTCCATGACACCTGGTGACTTGGGTCACCCCTTATGGCTAATCTAATCCACCTACAAGGCCGCTATTACCCTACCCCCTTTGGTTGCCTTGCCCAGTGCTCTGTCCATCTAGAGCAATCTATTGCTGATTTTATTGCTCCAGCCCTGATATGTATCCTTTTGCCTATATTCAAGCCACCATTAATAGTAATTCCCAGCTATAATACCACTCGTGTCAGAAGTGCATCCAGCACTCAACAAGTCTCTCAATCGCCCAGCAGATCTTTAGACGACCAACAGGTCTCCCATGTTTATTCATATTATAGGGAATACTTCAACTTCTACCCTCTCAAAGGCAGATAGCTGTTCCCACACAGCATGCCCTTCCTCTAACCATCATCATCTAGAACAGTCCATGTGCCACCCCCGTCTCCTCCTCCACTAGGAAGGGAAATACCTTCCATGGCTCCATATAGATGATGAAGAGCGCAAGTCATCCAATCACCTACCTACATGGAGACAAAACCAAGATGGGACTTAACCTGCACTCTCCAACCATCAGTTTGCATGTGCTCCCCTTTACTGGAGCATCCCATACCACCCCATGCAAGAAGGAGAAGCATAGGCTGAGCCATCCTTGCTCCATGACCTCTGATGGTTTAGTGCATGCCATCTCTAGGATCCTCCCTTCTCGACAAGCCAAGGCATAAGCCATATTTACAAAACAAACAAAGGAACAACATCTGACTCACGTCAAAGCCATAAAGCCAATACACGCTCACCCTTAAGCCTAAGAGGCTGCATCTAAGGGGAAAGCCACATCCAAGAGACTAATGTCTCATAGCACCAGCCCCCCACCAATATGGGTGACAAAGCTCTGCCAGGGGCCAAGAGTCCAAGTGGTTCATACGAAGAATGTCTCAAAAATGAGCCCATGGGTCCTATTTATAGACTCACTTTTAGGTGGCGGCCCAATTCACATTGGCCATCCATTTATCACTTGGACAGACACCTAACTAAAGGCATCCATCCAAATGCCCTTTGGGTTTGGGGACATAACAACAACCATGATTTGTAGCTGATTTTCTACATGATATATAGAACTATTACACACAACAAGGGAGAGCATAAAACTAACATTGAATCATGTAGTCCTCTATGCTAACCAATGTTGCAAACCTCATGAGTTTCAAGTTGGTGTGTGGGTGTACCTTCCAATGCTAAGGGATGTTCGAAGTGAGGTGGACCCTAATAATAATAGACACAGGTTTTTAGAATCTTCCAACAAATGAACCTTAGTATACATACCTTAAGACTCAAAATTAAATGAATGAGAAGTACAGAAAGAATACGCAACTTGTCAAAGTTTAACAGTAAGCCAAAATGCTTACCTACACTAACTGATATTGAAATATCAAATTATAAAGTGTGTATATGACTATAAAACTGAATGTGTGCTAAATGTTGCTCAATGTAGATACAAAATCTGAATGTTTGTTAAATGTACAAAATCTGAATCTAGGCAGAATTTTAGGAACTAAATACAAGAGTTTGTTCATAAAGTTCCTAAGAGGTATGAAGTGTGTGTATGTGAGTTTGAAGTGAATAGAAACACTTCAGAATTGTTTGTACAGCAAACCCTAACTGAATCACAAGGGAAACTCATCCTTATGCTTATGTAGAAGGCTTTAAGCCCAGGAATCGCAACACCCAAAGAAGAGGACAGAATATAAAACTTTCTACTCACAAAATTCAGCAAGATGCTGATGGTTGGCTGCCAAAATCTCCTTCAAAGCTGCACCAAAAGTTAGGTCAGACCTCTTCCAGAAGTTAGCCACCTCTAGGACTGTATGATCCTTGAGATCAGGCCTCAAGTGATGCTAGAATTGACCCCCATGAGTCTTTATATAGGTTTAGAAACTTGGGAGAAAAAACTCATCCAAAAGTACTAAAAGCAAGGCGATGGATTTGCGAAAAACACAGTAAAGCATGCATTGACTTTTAACTTGTGATTAGCTTTTGATTCATTGAAAATCTTCTTTTCTAACCTAAAGTGACTGCGATCTTTGAAGTCAGCCATCAGACTTGTACAAGACATTGCTTTCCTTGATGTTCAAACTGAGAGGAATCTAATTAGGTAAAAAACTATTTTGGATAGAAATTAGGGTTAGGGTTTTCTACCAAATCTCTACCTTTGATGATTGAATATTACATACCAAATGAAATCTCTTCTCAAGTACTATCTGATAGGCTCATCATAATTTTTGACCTTCTGTGACCAAAATTTGGCTAAGTACCAAAAATTAGGGTTGCTGAGAATTAGGGTTTTATGCTATTCTGACATTGTTTCCAACAATCCACCCGTCAATGTCATAATGGCATAAAGTACAAAAATCTACGAAACTTCCAATGTCAGCAAAGTTTTGGATGTCTGAGAATATATCTCTTAACTAATTTCCACTGAATCTTGAGCTAAATGTGCATAAATCTAAACTGAACTGAAAACTGAATATACTAGACTATATAATGTAGCATCAAATGGTTCTGAATCTCCTTTTGACCGTAATGACATATTGAAATCCATAGGTGTTTGCATAGGTTTGGAATCTGTCATCTCAAACCTTTCCAATAATTTCTCAATGTATTTTTGCAGTGTCATGTAGATACACTCATCTCTATATATGAATTCAATCCCAAGATAATAATGCAAAATACCTAAGTCATTTACATCAAATGTATGCTTAAGTGGTCCTTGAATTGAAGATCTGAATCTTTGGGACCTCTGATAACCATATCACTTTGTAGTGCATCTTCAACACTAGTTGGTTCATTCTCAACTAAAGTAAGAGCTAAAATATTATGACTCTCAAAATGTTTTGCATAATTTACATGATCTGTTTGTTGTCTCCTTGTTTGACTTTTGGTTCTTCCAGTGTATTCCCTTATACCATTGTCCTTCCAAGTTTAATAAAACCACTTTGGCGTATTCTTGAAAAGTGGTGGTATCATTTCTGGTTCTTCAATATCTCTTTCTTCTTTCTTCTGGAACTCTCGAACCTTCTCGAACTTCATAACTCAGAACTTTGAGAGGTACTGACGATGGACTAGGTACTGATGTAGGTAATGTATCTCTCTCTTCACCTTTATCAAGCACATATCTTAGGGTTTGAGATGGTTCATCACCCCCCTTGTATGGTTGAATATAAGAATCCAAATTCTTTCTAAAAAATGCACAATTATGTGCTCTAATGAAATCTGGAATCTCTTCCTTCTTATCATAAAACTCACTTTCTGCAATATATGCATTGCGTGAGTAGGATATCACCTCTATCTCGAACATAGAATCTGTATCCTTTGCTTTCAATTGCATAACCAATAAAGACCGTTGTAATGGCTTTTACATCAAGCTTACCACGATCCTTCTTCTCAATGTGAACCGAAGCTGGAGAACCAAATACTTTGAAGTAACTCACATTAGGCTTCTTCTCATAACACGCAATGACTTTTGAAGCTTTTGTGGAAGACCTATTAAGAATGAGATTAGCTATATGTACTACATTAAACCAAAACTTAAGAGAGAGCTTTTTGGACGATATCATACTATGCATCATCCCAACAAGTATCTTATTCTTTCTTTCCGCAACACCATTCTATTATGGAGTGTAAGCAATAGTGAGTTGATGAGAGATACCTTTGTCTTCAAGAAAACACTTAATGTCTTTAGACATGTACTCTCCTCCTCTATGTAATGGACAAGGAAAGCATCTAAACCTTAGATTCCATGTCAATTTCTATATCTCATGATTGGCTTAGATTTTGGAGAAATCAATGCTTCCATTGCGTCCGGAACGTGCCAAAACCCCAAGATCGATTGTCTATTTACTGAATTCTGACACCGGGAGGTCTTGTTTCAAGTTGATGGCATCATCACCTCGTAACCGCCCTTGGAAACCTATATAAAGAGGGGTTGGCCACATTCATTCTTAGTCTTGTGAATACCAGTCTTGGGAGCTCAAGGAGTCGTGACCCCCAAGTAAGGACTCTCCAAGTTCCAGTTCCAGTTCCTGTCTTGTTTCTTGTTCTAGTCCTGTCTAGTCTAGTTCTTGGACATCCTTTCTTGTCCTCTTGTAATCTCGTAGTACGAGATCTTGTCAAGTTCTTTCTTGTATTCAGTTCATCTCCCAGAAGGGAGTTCTTGTAATCTAGACATCTTGTCTCCTACTTATGATCCCGGGTTGTGGGATCTCCTGTATCATCTCTAGTCCAGTTTTCCATACCTATTGGTCCCGGGTTGTGGGACGTCTTGTATCAAATCCGTCTTCTTGTATTATTTTCCCTACGTGGGTGTTCTTGTAATCATAAGTGTATTTCGGAAATCTTGTCTAGTGAAGTCAGAGAGCACAATCTAGTTCTCCCCTGACATTTTGGCAAGACTACCTTCGTCAAGACTAGGCACCATGGATTCCCTTTGCAAGGAGATCCAATTTACCATAAAGCTAGGCACCATGGATTCCCTTTGCAAGGAGATCCAATTTACCATAAAGGACATGATCAAACATGTCCAAGGGATGAAAAGATTGCTACGAACATTAGCATGACTAATTTTGGACAATACAAAAATGCCACTTCTATTTTCACCTTGAGGTAGACAATGCTCCTTCTCAAGTGAGAGCATCAGACATGAATCTTTCTTAAAAGCAACTTTAACCATCGAACAAGAAAGTAAAGATAGAGAGTAAATTCTTTTTCATGTCTAGTACATAAAGAACATTAGAAATTGTGAAATTACCACCCGCTCTCGATTTAAGATTCACTCCTACAACATCCAAGTCATGACCATATGCAATGGCCACTTTTCTACTTGAAGAGTTAGAAAGGGAAGAAAATACCTTTCTACAACTTGTCATATGCTTAGTAGCTCCGGAATAAAAAAATCCAAGGATTATCTGAGATTGCATTTAATGCTTCATGACCAAAAGCTATCTCTTCAATAGTAACACATGCATATGAATCTACCTTTGAAGATTTAGGTTTTGGACCATCTTCAATACTATTACATGATGCTTTCTTCTTCTCATTAAAAATCCTTGTTTTGCATTCTGCTATGTAATGACATGGTATCTTACAGTAGTGGCATACTCTTTTCTTTGAATTAGATGTAGTCGAAGACCTTTCTTTGGGTGTACAGGAAGCATTATGAGAAAGACAAATAGGTTTAGGATTAGATGACTTACTTTTCTTCTTGGATTGCTGACTCTTCTTCCCCTTATTCCTCTTTCCCTTTAACCATGATAACATGGCTTCATCATTCTCTTCCATACTTTTTGTTGATCTTTATCTTGAAGTAACAAGAATTGTTGCTCTTCAAATGAAAGTTCTCTATCTCTTATAGAGAGAGAAAATGAAGTAACAAAAGCACGATATGTAGATGGAAGTGAGTTTAGAAGCGTGTTTACCATCTCTGCATCTAAAATGTTGACTCCAACATTGAGTAACTGATCTCATAAATCTTTGAGCTTCAAAATATGTGACTAAAGTGACTCACCAACTTTCATCCTTGTGTTGGTACTATCTCCTTAGATGAGCTTTCCTAGTAGGTTTTCTACTTTGATAGAGATTCTGTAACTCCAACCAAGCCTAACGAGAGGTTTTGCAAGACCTCATCTAGGGTATAATATGCCTCTTGACTCCCATAGCAATATATGAAAGTGCTAGTGCATCCCTTGAATCCCATTTGGATTGCTCTTCTCTAGGACGTAATCTGGTAGTAGTACGGACTCCTAATGATGAAGTGGTTCCTTCTTCTTCACTAACCTCCTCTTGAGAAGAAATAGGAACAAGGGGTCTTCTAGAAGATGAAGTAGCCTCTTCTCCAACTTGTCTTTGCCTTGGAAAAGTGCCATTGACAGTATTCCACAAGTCCTTTGATACTAACAAATTCATCATCATAAAACTCCACATTGGATAATTAGATATTCTCCCAAGCTTGTCTTCATTCTCAAGTCTATAATCACCCATCTTGTTAAGGGTGTATGCCAACTATGCTTTGATACCAACTGTTGGAAGTGGGTGGGCCTCTATAACAATATTAATCATAAGTTTACAGGATCTTCCAACACATGAACCTTAGCATACAACCCTTAATACTCAAAAAGATGATGAGTGAGAGAAAGAGAGAGATAGACAAGTTTTCAAAGTGTATGGTAAACTAGGATGCTCACCTACACTATCTATATTCCAATGTCAAATTACAATGTGTGAATATGATACAAACAGACAATACCTAAAAATGGGATGCTCACCTACACTATCTATATTCCAATGTCAAATTATGTGTGAATATGATACAAACAGACAATACGTAAATCTAGGTGCAAATGGGAACGAGATACAAGAGATTGTGTGCTTAAGAGGTATGAAGGGTGTGTACATGAGAATATGGAGAATATGAAAAATTTATAACTACTTTACAACAAATGCAAATTCTGACTATCTAAATAAAAAACTAGTGAATGATCAAGTGAGAATGGAAATAGACTTGTTACTCATAGTATATCAATAACAACGTTGTTGTTGATGGTTAGCTGACACGAACTCCTCCAGATGTCTCCAAATGTAGAGCACACCTTCTCCAAGAGTGTAGAAACTCTTCCTTATGTAAAGAACCTCCACGATCTCCTCCTTAGCGTTGAGCTGGTGCTCTAGGTTAGCATAAGAAGATGATAACCTTGAGTGATGATATGAAGTGAGGCAACCTCTTCTTATGTAGTATTACAGACCTCTTTGAAAAGCATAAAGCACTCTAAAAAGCTATGATAATCACAATCGCTATAGGAATTGAAAAAGCTCAGCAAAAAATCTATAGTGCGCAAAAAATCGATCATACGGTGCCACTAATCGTAGTGAAAAGCTACGTTTAATTTATTTTCGACAAAGAATTTGTCGTCGCGCTTCCACCGCCAAGACTCGAACCATGGTGGCTTTATTGTAAAGTACTTCTCCTAAACCAATGCACCACGATGTTTTGTTGTGAAGAATACTCTCTAGACTACAAGGTATGGCCTCCACTTGCATTATTTGTACATTGATTCCAACATGTTTGTATGTGAGTTTGAAGTGAATAGAGCCGGTTGAGAAGTGTTTGTACTCCAAACCCTAACTGAATAACAAGGGAAACTCCTCCTTATGCTGATGTAGAAGGCTTTGAGCCTAGTAACAACACCACCAAAAGAAGAGGAAAGAATATAGAACTTGCTACTCACAAAATCCAGTAAGATGCTGATGGTTAGCTGCCAAAATCTCCTCCGAAGCTACACCAAAAGTTAGGTCACACCTCCTCCAGGAGTTAGTCACCTCCAAGGCTGAATGATCCTTGCGAATAATAAGCCTCAAGTGATGCTAGAAGTGACCCCCATGGGCCCTTATATAGGTTTAGAAACTTGGACGAAAAAACTCATCCAAAAGGACTTAAGACAAAGACATTGAATTTGCAAAAAACACAATAAAACATGCATTAACTTTTAATTTGCGATCAGCTTTTGGTTCGTTAAAAATCTTCTTTTCTTACGTAAACCAACTTCGATCTCTGAATTCAGCCACCAGACTTGTAGAAGACACTGCTTTCCTTGATGTACAAACTCACAGGAATCTAATTAGGTCAAAAACCATTTTGGACAAAAATCAGGCTTAGGGTTTTCTACCAAATCTGGACCTCTTATGATTGGATGTTATATGCCAAATGAAAGCTCTTCTTAAGTACTATCTGATAAGCTCATAATAATTTTTTACCTTCTGTGATCAAAATTTGGCCAAGTACCAAAAATTAGGGTTGCTGAAATTAGGGTTGCTGAAATTAGGGTTTTATGCTATTTTGACATTGTTTCCAACAAGGGAGGATGTCTGCGTGAAGTTATCCTCCATGGTTTGTTTCAAATCATGAGGGTCGCTAACATACCTTACAAGTTGGACCTACCTCGAGGAATTTTCGTGCAACCCATATTCAACATTAGTTGTTTGAAAGTGTAGATTGGACAAAGTGACTTTATGATACCTCTAAACGATTTTGAGTTCCAATGACACAACCCATTGTATTCCCCTAGAGCTCAATATGGTCTTGAATCAAAGTGCATCGAAGACGCGGTTTTTACCCCGAATATTTGATCAAGTGGTGGAGGGACGGACATTAGTCTTCTATGTGTTGGGAATTAGGTCACTTTTTGAAGACCCAATTCCCTAGTTTCATCACCAAGGAGGTTGTTGAGGAGAGAGACTGAAAATAAGCGGGTAAATTATATGTCCCATCTTGAGTTTAAATTACACAACCCATTGTATTCCACTAGAGCTCAATATGATCTTGGATCAAAATGTATGGAAGTCAAAGAGGGTTTCTACCGCTGGATATTTGATCAAGTGGAGGGACAGACCTAGATCCGCTATGACTTGGGAGTCATTTCATTCGTTGAAGAGCCACTCCCTTGTGGTGATGGCCACAACGTGTGTAAATCTAGGCTTCCTGGCTTGAGGGAGATCTCATTTGGATTTATGGATGAGAAGTGAGTTTGATATCCATCCTTCTGTGTGTTTGTCAATATAGAATATAATTTGTCTTCTCAAGTACGGGGAAATGTCTTTCAAAGTAAGGAAAATGTCTTTAAAAGCAATGCTACCCTATATAGTTGCATACGATTCAATATCATAGTGTAACCCCAATCCTTGAAATGGGGAATACAAGAGAAGTGGGCTTTCAATGATAGAAGTGGAGATTTTGGTTGACACATTGATGGATCCTAACTATAATCTTTTAGCAAACAATTGGAGATCCTTCCGCAATTGAAGTGAGAGTTAAATGTCATCTAAGATATGTGTATCTAGGGCTACATTATAATGAGTTGCATTTAAGCACCAACTTCATGGTCCACGCATACTACATAGTCCTATAGAATAAAGCAAGATCTAGGATTGGGGAAACCAAAGTATTTTGAGAAATCTCAAATATCTAATCCATCCTTTATGAGCACAAAAATCAATGTTCCTTTTCTAAATCAATATTTCATACTTCTCTTATACTTAAGTTCTTAAAAGAGGATTTCAACTTTTTTTTTTTTCCAATTTTTTCCTACTTTCATGATATAATTTTCTTGACAATATTCCTTTTTTTCCATGAAAACAAAAACCAAATGGAGATTCCAACCTTGCCACTAGGTCAAATGGAAAAGTCACTAAAGCCACTACACATTGGCCCAGAGATGACCTTGTCATTGTAATGCTATTACAAAGGCCACGTATGTGCATTGACTAATATGGAAGTTGAACACGAGAACTAAAAATACTTTATGAAAAAGTATTCTGAAACTATAAAAAAAAAATGCAATCCATGATCATATGCAGTGTGCACATGCCTTGGTAGCATCGAATGTTTAAAGCCACTTGTAGCCAAACTAAATTTTATAAGGCCTATATATGCAAAAGAAAACTATTGATAGACATGAGAAACAAAAGAAAGTTAATCTGATAGGTTCAACATTTGTCAAAATGACATTGAGGTTTACTAGACTAAGAGCATTTAAGAACCAAAAAAATCGGTATCCTTACCATAGAGGAGAACAATGCTCTAACAAAGCATTTTTATTTGAACTTCCAATTAGATTGTTCCATCAACACTTCTATTAAACATGCAAAACATAAAATAATTCATAAAAGAATATGGCATAGGATGTCTGATGCAATGAAAAGAAATATTTCACTTTGACATTGGCTAGAGAGGACCTAAAGGCGTATACTTGTAGGGGATCTTCCTCATATGATAGCTTTTGACTCTAGTTTTGATGGGGCATAAGAATCCTTTCTTACTCTTAACTTGTGCAGACGCATCATGGACCATGGTAATATTATGGGAAATAAATAAGTTGAAGGTGTAGTATGTACAATGGATAGTTTAATTTAAATCTGCACTAGTAAAGAAAGAGAAAATGGACAAATGTTCCGGGACTCAAATTGGGCTGATCAGCTTCTAGACTTGATCAAGTTCTATGGGTCTCAAAGTTGGACTCATCTCAAGAGTGCACTAGATCAAGGGCTAGGCCACTCAAGATAAAAAAAGGACAAGATTGGCTAGAATGAGAGATGGGCTGAAAAATGTTGACCACAAGGACACCTGCAAATCAAAGCGATGCATCTTCCAATCAACTACACTGTACGTTCATCATCTTGTAATAAAAAGAAGTCCTAATGTTCAAAGTTATTTTAACAAGCCCCTTGTTGAAAGTGCATACTCTAAGGCTTACATAAATCTAATGCAAACTTAACACTTATATAATTTGGATGAAACCAAAGTCCCTCGGCTCCACATGAGGAAGAAGAGGTTCATCCATTCCCAACAATGCACAAGAAAATACCATACCTCCTCTAATGGCCAAGTCTAGGCATGAAACTTCTCTAAAAGGCTCAAAAAAGCATTAAAATTTGAGCCCCTGCGTCAAAATGCAGAAATAAAATGGCTCTAAAGCTAGAAAGTAGCCATTTGGAAAATGAGAACTTGATGATCCTTATTTCAAGTAAGTAAAGTTCAAAAGCATGCTACCAGAGCATTGGTCTCCTGGCCAACCACAATGTTTAACGTAAAGAGTAAAGGCAAGACAAGTCACTATCTATAGATCCAAACAACCTACTGCATGAATGAAGTAGATCTCAAAGGGCTCAAACGAAAGATTTTAGAGTTGATGAAACATGGATTCATCGAGACAAGATACTCATCGTACAAGGACCCAATATTCCTTTCAAGGGAATGGCATAATATGATTGTGTTTGATTATTGAGCCAATAAAATGGCAAAAAAATATCAAGTACCCATTTACACACAGTCATAGATCATCAACACAAGCCTTCAGCTACGTCAATTAGTCAAATATGGTGATTACCGTGGTTATATAAACAAGCATTTATGAAGCATCAGCTGGCCATCAATGAAGTGATCATTGGAACCAATTATTCACCGCTATATATGCAGTTAGTGATGGTTTTCAAAGAAACAATACGCACACATGCTTTATAGCTAAATCATAAATGGCAAAAAGTTGAACTCATTGTAAACCGCTCTCATCCAATATCACATAACAATATATCATAGGTTACATTATTTACAGTAGATAAAAAAGGAAACTTCATTAAAGACTACTGCCATTGACATAATATCAATTTATGTGTCAACTATTCCCACTGAAAGTCGTTTGCAATCTAGAAATCATAAATTCGAGAACTTTCTTTTTTTTCTGTGTGTATTATCAAACCCTTGAACAAAATATCCAGTAATTCCAATGAGACGTGTGCTACATGCTTAAGTTCTCCATCACACCCCTACGCCATTATATTCTCCGTTGGCGTTGAGGAAGCCACTTTACGTAATAATAAAAATAATCTGGCAGAATGTATGATCTAAACTCTACATACACTTTTCTTGCTTTCAAACATTCGTAGCATGCCTCACGAGTGAGAACAATGCAAAAGAGCGCAAGCTATACATGGTGAGAATTCCTCCTTACTTAGGATCCAAATCATCTTAATAGGACCAAATGACACCAGAGTTTTCATAAAAAAGATCACTGAACACAAATAGAGCAAAACTTGTTGTGCAAGCCATAAAGAGATGAATTCTAGACCTTTGGCCGCCACCACTTGATTCCCCGCTCGGTGGATCTCCTGCTGAGAGAATACTATCAAGACAACTCATACTCGGTTGAACAACACGCTGGTAGCTATGTGAAGGGAACGTGTAAGGCTTTCTAGCTAGCTGGAAGAACAAACCTTCGATTCTCCAAGGGCTTGTTCTCCGATAGGAAACCTTCTTGAGAGATAAACACGGCTCGTGCCGGAAACAGACCTACTTCAGCTGACCCGATCGTAGCACGAGTTAGCACACTTCAAACGTGCTTCTCACATGACAGCCGGATCGCGCAGAACGTCTGAATGAATGAAATGAGATTTTTCTGTGGCGAGGCAACCCGTGTACGGTACAGAAAAGAGATCTTAGTAGCTCCCCGGCGAAAAAGGAAGATGAAAGTGCGGGAGGTAGGTGTGTGCGACGCAGGCACGCAGAGAGGGAGTCCAGCCAATCTATTCACGTGTAAGCATGCTAACTTTACAAGTGGATTACCTGATAAATCCCACATAAAATAATAACATCTTATTTACAAGTTTCGTATTTTAGTTTATGACGCTTGTACCAAGCTCTGAAGCGCATCACAAGTGGATTACCTGATAAATCCCACATAAAATAATAACATCTTATTTAGAAGTTTCGAATTTTAGTTTATGACGCTTGTACCAAGCTCTGAAACGCATCACAAATGTACCAAGCTCTGAAGCGCATCACAAATGCACATTTATGACGCGGTCGGCTGCTCATCGAGGCTGTGAAATGCCATCAGGAGTGAGACCCTTTGGAAAATTTGGAGGGAGCGATGTGCTGTCAATTTTGGCCAAACTCCTAAGGAATGATCGATCGAGAAATCACTGTTTCTTCTAGGTAAACGAATCTCCCAAGAGAAGAGATCTCCACCGTTTAGACATCACTGTATTTATCTCCTTGAAAACAACAAGTTGAAACCCAAATGGGTCCCACATGAGGGTGATGATAGATTTATTTACCTCATTTGTAATGCCCTCTAGTTTGCCATACTCCTCCCCTGCTTTGTGGGATTTGGGGGGTCCCATGGGCACTAGTCCCATTCACTTGTAACCTTTCTTCTTTATTTTAATTAAAGTTCGGGAGAATAGGCTAAGGCTGAACTTCCTTTTATTAAAAAAAAAAATGCACTAGATGATTGAATTACCTTGTGGTGGACCGTTTGGACCGTTTCAAAACACATAGCACTCCAATCATCATCAAGATTTGTGTTATGTCGTCTAAATAGGTGTGGTGTAGCACTAAGCTTCGAACACCATGGGGCAAAGTATCTGGGTTCAAATCCCACTCAATGGACGAGTTCAACCTTCAGGCATATCTAAATATATGGTTGCCTCTACCTTAAGAGGTCATGTGTGTATCTTTCATTCATTATACTCTAAAAAAAAAAAAGTGTAATATCTACGTGCATTGGTCTCGCTGGAACCTTTGCCTCTTAAGGCGAGGACAAAGGTTCAACCCTTACCAACTGTGGTAGACATGTAATAGGCCTTAGATCAGTTTGTATCATTAGGGAGTTTCATATGTTCAACTCTTGTTTTGTGAGATAGGAGGGATTCCCTGAGTCTTATGCCCACCTTCACTCATACACTAGCTGTACTTTCCATTAATTTAAGTTATTGAAAGAGCACGCTTCAACCAAACATTCTTTAAAAAATTTGTGGTTATGAAAAGTTTACTTCATATTATGTAGTCGTGAAAACTCATAGGGACCAAAGGTATCAACGGAATAGAGCTTAGAACAAGAAGTGCCACTATCATATTATGGCTTTGTGCCACATGGCTCCATGAGGAGCATTGTTTTATATGAAGGGTAGAAGAAAGGAGATTATTTTCTCATATAGAGAGAGAGGCTCAAGTAGAGAAGATGTGAGTACTTCATGAGAGAGCTTCTTGGCGGTTGGGTGGAAAATTGAATGTATTCTCTGTGTGTGACTGCGCGTGGCTAATTTCGGGCTATGGCGACGATGAGGATTGCAAAAGGCTATAATAGTGGTTTCAGAGCCCACGACCCGGCCAATTAAAGGCGCTGCGCTGCGCTGCAGGAGCAGGGATTTGAACCCACGCCCCAAGGATGGGAGGCGAAGATCTCAACCAAGGTGCCAAACTCATTTCATGTGCTACGCGTATTTAATTATAACAGTGCGCCGTCCACAGAGCATACTTGGAGGAGGAAGGATAACAACTTTATGGTTGTAATTCGAGTAAAAGATTGATGTGTTGCCATGGACAACTAAAGAATGATGCAACCTTGTCATCAAAGAGGTTTCTATTGGAGGAGTATATTGCCAAAAAAGGTCGATCCAGCATGGACAGAGAGTCAGATAATCAAAATCATCGGGATGTCGAGAATTGAGAGATGCATGATGATTGTCAAGGCAACGAGAAGTGGCAAGAGAAGATGACGCTCTCCTCCAGGACATCCTACATTATTTCGCAAGGAGGATTCATTTCGTCAATTTCCAGGTTTGGAGTATTTTTTAATTTCTATTAGAATTTTGATTTTTTGAGAAGGACAACGAAGGCTTTAGGGGCCAAGATCTTGGAGGGAAATCACATGTATGAAGAGTATGAGATATGTATTCTCACCTAGATTCAAGGATTCCCTCAAAATACAATAAAGGTTAAGCTTTAGGCACCTCCAAAGTAGCCTATTTTTATGATTTTTATATAAATTTCAGGAGCTATTTTGATAAATAGCCATTTTGGGAAAGGGAAAAGAAGAGGTATTTTTCATAGATTTATGGAAAAAACCATGCACACTTATATTCTAGTGTATTGAATTCCATATAAAATTAAGAAATCCAAAAGATACCTCAGTTTGATGGGAGTTTGAAGCTCCACAAAACCCCCTTCCATCACAGTTTGAGAAAAAATTTCAGCACCTCAATTTGAGAAATTCCCATTTTGGAAGAGAGAAAAAGAGGTGTATTAGCTATGGATGGATGGGAAAAAGTATATATACTGAGAGTATGATGTATGGACTTCTTAGGCGAATCATTAGATTCATCAAAATCATAAGTTAAGGAGGAATTTTACTTCCTCAAAGACCCCCTTACCGCACTTTTTGGAAAAAATTTAGATGTTAATTTTGGCCAAACTCCACTTCTGGGAGTAAGAATAAAGATCATTTGTGGCTTCCCATGGATTATTGTATAAAATCCAAGAGAAATGCACATTTAGAGTGGATTAGAAGCTTGCTAAGAGCTCCCATTTAAGTTTTTACATGAAAGTAAAAGTCTTGATTTAGGCCTCTTTTGGGGAGCGAATCAGCATGCATGAAGGGAGGATTTGGAAAGTTGAAAATAGGCCAAAGCATCTTCATATGTTTATCTCTGAGATTATGGAGAGAATTTTAGGAGTTGCATGATGGAAGAATGCTTTTGGGCACCCCAAAAATCACATTTTCACACTTTTTCCAGCCCCTCCAACAGTCCACTAGTTTGGCATGTCCCACTTGAAATGGCCATATCTTGGGCTAGAAAACTCCAAATTGGACATGCTATGGCTCGTCTCGAAGAGCACAAGGTCTACTTTCAGTTTATGAAAAGAAATTTTGGAAAATAAGTATTTTTGCAGGTCTGAATAGGTCTGCAAATTCTGAATAGTTTTTGGTAACTACCTTCCGGTAGACATATCTTTCCAACCTGGAAGGCGATTTGAGAAATTTCACTTCGAGCTCTTTTCACATGCTATATATTTCAGTTTATGAACATTTTCAGGTCCTAAAGTGATTTTTGCAGGTCTAAAGAAGGATTACTAATGCATTTTTTGACTAAATTTGCATTATTTTGGTAATCTGCTATGTTCTTCTTTTATGTAACTGGTCAATCGATCTCCAACCGCTCGCACGAGCTACACAAAGACGTCTGTTTGTTCACCGCCCAGCCACGCCCGAACCGTCCACTCTTCATTTGAATGATCATAGAGTCTTTTTCGTCTTGCCTCTACCAAAAATATGGAGTCCACACTAATTGATGCCATGTGGCATGCTCTGCAAGACCCCCATATATACATCATGTGACATTTCCTTCCCCTTGAAAGCATTTTCGTCCTCGAAAATGTAGATGAAATGTCCGTAATGGTAGAAGAAAGTGCTCGGGCTCCCCTGAACCCCATGTACTCTATCTACATGGTCATCTCTGTGTGTTGTTTCCCCGTATCCTTCCCCTTAGGAAGCCATAGGAAGTCTCATATGAGATCATCTCGAAGGTGGGAAACCATCTAAATGGTTTCTACTATCTCCCATGTACACTCGACTTTCCAAACTATCACTCCCATAACATACAACATCATCCAAATGACCTAAGTCCATATGATGTATCCTCTATGGAGTAATAGTATGAGAAGCAAGTGTGAAGTGCCAAGCTTATAAGCTTGACCGTACCACAATGGAGATAATAAACCATGTAATCCTCTTAAATATAGAACAAAGTCCCATTAACTATGATATCAAACCCATCTAGGACTAGATGATAGATTGCCCTCATACCACTCTAGGTCTTCCTAACCTTGAGTGTACTCACAAGCAATAGTTTTAATCTAAACTACCTTATGAGCTATGCAAATCCATCATCTAGCTCATATATAAGAATTTCTTTGATAGCAAAATGCAATCTCTACATTTCACCAACCAAGAAGTCTGTGGTTTGTCATCCATTATCTGTGGACTAAGTTCTATTGGAAGAGCATCTATTGGCACTTGTGCAAACTCTAATATTTCTCTTCCCTATAGTTTGCCATATGAATGCAAAAAGCATTCCCTTTGAGATTTAGATAATCCCTAATTACCCATCTTCCTAACTGATGTTAACTCATCATACTCATGATGTAACACCAGCTAAGAGTTTGGTACCCTAATAGGTTAGATATCTCTCTTATCTCCTAGAAACCCTAAAGAGAAGAATCATAACTCTACTCCAAGTCTAACTAATGTCAATAACTAGATCATCTCATCTAGTCAAAGACCATCACTAGAAGTAAAAATAACTACTTCTCACATGGTGACTCAATCTAACCATCATGATTATCTTATCTCCCTCTTGTCTTAGATAGAAGAGTGCCACTCCTATCTAGACAATCTAATCCAGAGAAAGTGAAACTCTCCCTCTAATCCCATCTAAGGAAAAGAGCTCTAGTAGTGGAATCTATTCCACTTTCCCTTTCCCTTTGGAAGAGACTCCTTTGAATCCATTCGCTCTACTCATCCATAACTAAGAACATATATATATGTTCTCCATACTTTTCCCTCCCCAAAGTAGTGGAGAATCATACTCCCATGTGAAGGAAAATTACATTGAAAAGTAGAGGAAATGAATTCCTTGTAAAATATAGACTAAGTGATGTTTCCCAAACACCTCTTCCCTCTAAAGGAAAACGTACTCTATTCTTCTCCTATGAAGAAATCATGTTTTCCTTTCTTTCTTTCTCTCTCAAAGAGTAGGAGCTAAAGTGAGACCACTGAACTAAAGTGAGATCTCTCATGGATCTCTGAGCTGATTCCCACTTTCTCCTTTGTTTAAAAGAGAAACTCATGAATTTATTTAGTCGCCTCTTCCATAATTAACGCATAATCCCTCATTACACCTATTCCTATGAAAATGGAGAACAAATCTCCCCTGACTAATGAAGGTGTATACAGTGAAGAGTGGAGAAAATAAATTCCTAATAAGGGTGAAAGCCCTCTGCTAAATGGTCAGCAATGATATGACATGATACCATAAACACATGTGTATCCATACCTAAGAGCTATCTATATTGCTAACCATACCCTATGCATGGATCTATATGATCCATTCAATCCTTCCTGAAACCCACAACATGAGTATGTGATGTCCATGGTGATAAAATCACCTATCACATTCTCTATTGGAAGAATAAATCTTCCCTAAATTATGAAGGATAACTCCCAATCCTAAGGAGATGTCTACTAAGAGCTCTCCTCTGATCTAGTGAGACATGACGCCATGAATGATGAGTCCTTTTCTCCCTGGCCATAGAAGAAGAGTGCTCAAAGGGAAGTCATTTCCACCGTCCCATACCAGTGAAAACTTCTTCCAATTCACGGTGTCATACTTATGTTGGAGATAGACGTCTTCGAAAGCACGCGAACAGCACAAGGAAGAAGAAGAAGCTTGGAGCACAAACACACAATACTGAATGTATTACTAGAGAATGTACAAAGATAAGTAGCCCATTAGGGCAATAGGCGTATATACAAGCCGGGGGAAAAAAACCTCCTAAAGAGGGAGAAAAGTGCCCCGGCGGTCCTAGAGTGTTTACACACATCACTACCTAAATATATCAACAAATCCCCCCTGGGAGTGATGCGGTGAACAAGGAGCTGGCACTCATGTATAAGGAAGTGCCAAGCTATGTGGAAATCACTCCACAAAAGGAAGTAAGCCCAAAGCTTTGCGGAAAGCTTCAAACTTCTCCCTAGGTAGAGCCTTTGTGAAAAGGTCTGCAATGTTCTCCTACGTGGGCACATATGCCAAGCTGATCTCCCCAGCAGAGAACCTCTCCTTGACATAGTGATAATGCACCTCAATGTGCTTAGTGCGAGCATGGAACACAGGGTTCCTCGCAACTGCCAATGCGCTCTGACTGTCAGTGAAGATGGTGGTGGCAGAAGATTGGCCAACACCCAAATCAGCCATAAGGCGTCTCAGCCACACACACTCAACAGTCGCTGTGAAAGCGGCCCTATACTCAGCCTCACAACTGGAAGTGGCCACAGTAGGCTGCTTCTTGCTCAACCAAGATATACATGAGCTACCAAGCATGAAGCAAAAACCACCGGTGGACACACGAGTGTCATAGCAACTAGCCCAATCTGAGTCAGAAAAAGCATGCAAATCTGGCTGTAGTGATCCCCCCTTTGGATAAAACAACCCAAGTAGCCGAGTACCACTCAAGTAGCGAAAGATGCGCTTAACCGCTTTCCAATGCGTGACTCCTGGGCAATGCATAAACCTGCTCATCTGTGAGACAGCAAACTGAATATCTGACCGAGTAATGCATAAGTAAATCAAGCATCCAACAGCCTGCTGATAGAGAACAGCATCAAATGCATCTCAAGCATCATGAAGACTCAATCGTAAACCTGTCTCCATAGGAGTGGCAATAGGCTTACAGTCTTCAAGGCCAAAACGCTGCAATAATGTGTCAATATATTTCGTTTGACACAAAGCCATTCCACCATCAACGTGCATAAACTGAATGCCCAAATAGTGATGCAAATGCCCCAAATCAGACATCTCAAATGAGGCATGCAAATCAGCCTTAAAATCAGCAAATGTGTCTCAATAGGACCAGTGAGCAGCATGTCATCAACATAGACAACAATGATCAGAAGGACATCATTAGCACGTTTAACATATAAGGTGCTTTCAGTTGGACTGTTCTCAAAACCATGTGCAATCAGATAGGCATGTATCTTCTCATACCAAGCACGTGGTGCTTGTTTTAAACCATATAATGCCTTCTTTAACATGCAAACCTGGTTTTCATGCCCTTTCTGCACAAAGCCACGGGGCTGAAAAACATACACTTCTTCATGCAAGTCACCATTCAGAAATGCTGTTTTAATGTCCAAATGATGTACATTCCAACCATGATGGGCTGCAAGTGCACAAATGCTCCGAACAGTAGTCATACGGCATGTAGGTGCAAAGGTCTCATCAAAATCAATGCCTCTTTCCTGTGCATAACCCTTTGCAACAAGCCTAGCCTTATACCTGTCAACTGTACCATCAGGTTTACGCTTCAGCTTGTATACCCACTTAGTGCCAATGGCCTTCTTGCCAGGAGGAAAGTCACATAAAGACCATGTACCATTCTTCATTATAGCATCATATTCAGATTGCATAGCAGCCATCCAATTTTCTGAATTTTGTGCTTCATCAAAAGAAACAGGCTCATTCTCATCACAGAGACTAGATGAAGCCATAGCATAGCAATCTGATGCAAAGGAGGCACTATGAGAGCCTGAACGAGTACGATATGACAAAGGTGCATCTAATTTGCTGTCACGCAAAGTCTGCACCAGCCATTTTGGCATAGTTTTTGCCTGCTCAATATCAGCTCTCTCATCAACAAGTGCATCATGTAAATCTACATCAGAAATGGAATGATCTGCATCATCATATGAAACCTGCAAAGGCTGAGAAGTTGCCTCATTAGGACCAGCACTAGCCTGTCCACCTGTAAAAAGAGGCATCAAAGTATCATACATGTCTTTGGAGCTAACATATGTCTCCTTAGTACATGAAAGCAATGGCTGAATAGCATCTTCCACAAAGACAACATCACGGCTAACCAGAATGCGTTTAGTCTGTGGATGATACAGACGATAGCCTTTACTTTCAGAACTGTACCCAACAAAAATACATTATACTCCCTTATCATCCAATTTTCTGCGATGTTGTTCAGGCACTAATGCATATGCCAAACAACCAAAAACACGCTGATGAGCAACAGATGGCTTGCGGTCATGCCAAGCCTCATATGGAGTGATAGACTGCAACGCTTTAGTGGGACACCTGTTCAGTACATATGCTGCACACATGACAGCCTCAAGCCAGAAACTATGTGGTAAAGCTTGACTTTTGACCATGCACCTCGCCATCTCCATGAGTGACCTGTTCTTTCGTTCAGCAACTCCATTCTCTTGAGGTGTATACGGCACTGTACACTGGTGTTTTATCCCACGTTCAGCCAGAAATGCATTAAAATCTGAAGACATATATTCCCCCCCTCGATCAGAACGGAGGGTGCCCATTTTACATGCGACAGATTTTCAGCCAAAACCAAAAACTGTTTGAAGCACATGAACACTTCGGACTTTGCTTTGAGTGGATATACCCATGCATGCCTGGAAAAATCATCAATGAAAGTCACGAAGTAAAGGCAATTTCCAAAAGAGGGTGTCTGCATAGGACCACAGACATCACTATGTACAAGCTGCAATTTCTGCGTAGCCCGAACTGAACCATCTTTTGGAAAGGAAGAACGCTGCATTTTGCCCAAAATACAGCCTTCACAAACATGTTTTCCAGGTGCCTCAAGTTTGGGCAAAGAGGACACCATTTCAGATTTCTGCAGGCGTAACAAACTAGCAAAATTCAGATGACCAAAGCGTGCATGCCAAAGCTTTGCATCTGACATAGCCTGAGAATCATGAACTGCACATGCGGAATCATTCACAGATCTTTCATAGTCTATGAGCTTATACAACCCACGACATAAAATGCCAGAAGCAATAATCACATCGCCATTTGAGAGATCATGGACTGTACACCTGTCATCAACGAATTTCACAACCAAGCCAATCTTGGCTAATGCAGAAACTGATAACAGGTTCTTTTTGATCCCTGACACAAATAAAGCATCTGACAAAGTGAAAGAACTACCATCAGTAGTAGTCAGAATGATCTTACCAACTCCCATAACAGGATAAGAGGAGTTATTGGCGCATGTGACAGTATTCCCTGTAGGGGCAGGCTCGAGTGAAGAGAAGAAACTGTGCTGCGAGGTAATATGTTTGGTCGCCCCACTGTCAAAGTACCAAACATCTGAGTCTACTACAGACATGCACTGATCATGAGAAGATGGGTGAAAACTGAAGACAGTAGTAAACGCCCATTCTTCTTCCTGCACAAGATTTGCAGACTCTGTTTTTGGTGTAGAGGCCTCTGCAACAACCATTCGAGCCTCTTTCTTCTTTGCCTCTTTAGCAGCCAGTTTTGGACAGTTCTTTATAATATGATCATTTCCTTTACAGTACTTGCAGAACAATTTCTGCTTTTCTGATTTCTTCTCATCTTTATCCTGGTTCTTCAATTGTGCAGCATTTGCAGATTTCTGCTTACTAGTAGAAGAGCTCCATTTTCCTTTGCCCTTCTGACTAGCCAGGAAAGCTTGATCTGCAACATGCATAATGGACCTGTTCTGCCTGGACTGATCTTCCTGCAACAGAACAGAGACTAATTCCTCAAATGACAAGGCATTCAGATTGCCTTTCATCATCAACCGAAGAGTAGAGGCAAAACTCTGATATGAATCAGGAAGACCATTCAGAACGGTCTGCACAAGTGAGCTATCTGGTATAACCTCATCAGCAGAAATCAATTGTTCCTTCAGGTCTTTGATCTTTGTAAGAAAACTGTCCATAGAATCACCTTCATTCATGTGCTCACTCTCCAACTGTTTTCGGAGGTAAGCAACACGAGCCTCATTCCTAGCCTGGTACAAAGTGGTAAGTGTATCCCAAGCATCCTTTGCTGTTCTGCAAGAGCAAATGTGAGGAATAATGGCACGTTTGACAGACAAAGCTATCAATGCATGTGCCTGGGTATCTCCGCCATCCCAACGAATCTGCTCTGCAGTAGGTGCAACAGAAACAGCAGCACGAAGAGGAATCTGCAGAGTATCATCTTCGACACCATCTTCATCAGCTCCAACACCTGTATTTGCAGTAGTTGTCGTTGCAGGTGTAACAGGACGTCTTTCAACACCCTGCATAATATTCCACAATCCTTTTGCAACCAGTACATGTTGCATCATATAAGCCCATAATGGGTAGTTGGTACCATCCAACTTATCCTCAACAGCCAACATACGGAATACATCACTGCGTTCAGCCATGGCCGGTGACTAAAATACCTTGATGCAGAAAATTGACTGTATCTCAAAAAGTTGAACAAAACTGCCCAGACGAGTTCTGCTAGACCTGTAGCAGACTTCGAGACGCTTAAACTGGCAAACAGAAACTGGTATATACCTTTGGCACAAAAGGACGAAATAGCCTGCACAAGCACTATGATAGTGCGTTCGGAGGCCGAAACGAGCTCAGATCGCGATTTCGGCACCACATAGCGAAGCTGTTTTGATCTCGAAAACACCCTGAGTATGCTCGCCAAATTTCGTGCGAATCTGAGACTGCAAACGGAGGAGTTTCGACGGCGCTCTAGAAGAAGAGACGACCTGCTCTGATACCAATTGTTGGAGATAGACGTCTTCGGAAGCACGCGAACAGCACAAGGAAGAAGAAGAAGCTTGGAGCACAAACACACAATACTGAATGTATTACTAGAGAATGTACAAAGATAAGTAGCCCATTAGGGCAATAGGGGGAAAAAAACCTCCTAAAGAGGGAAAAAAGTGCCCCGGCGGTCCTAGAGTGTTCACACACATCACTACCTAAATATATCAACAACTTACACTAAACCGAATATATATTCCATATATATGTAATGGAATATATAGGTGGACTCTAATGAATCCCATATTGTCAACTCATATCGATGGACTCAAATGAGTCCCATGTCCTCAAACTAGTTAGTTTGGTTCTAGTCAATATGTGACAATGGATATCCCTTTCTGTTCCAAACAAACTTGTTCCTAGGTACCAAGACTAAGCCTAGGTACCTCTCTGTAGATCCCGATATACATATATGTATTGGGTACCCCAACTACTCTTAACTAAGGGATCTATGCTCTAAATCATAGAGCTAGTGCCATGCCTATGGCCTTCCTAATCGTCACTCGAATCACATAAGCACCCGTCGATGTTGTCTCATGAAACCCATCTGTGTGACCCCAACTAATTGGTTTCCTTAGTAGTGTAGCAGAAATGCTTCACTACTTTCTCAGGTGATGTGTATCAGTGAAACAAGTCACTCTTTGGGTATTCATCATGATACCCCATAGTCTCCTAATCATCATGTGAGACTCTTTTGAAGATAAATTAATCTTCACTTCTTTGGAGGATATCAAATGTGTATCTCTCGTACCTATATGCAACTTCCTAAAACCTATAGGATTGCTTGTGCACATTCCTTATGGTGAAGGAGTAGCTCCTTCCCTTAGCAATCCTATGTTCTAAATCCATAAGGATTATGTGTAAGGATCCTGCTACTACTGAAGTTGCCTTATTTATAATACGAGGATGGTACTAAGTCCATCCAATACATGCTTAGAATCATGCCTACACCTTATTGAAGTTTGCAAAAAGGGCATGTTACCATGCCATAGCCTTCTTACCTAAAGTCAAGTGCGTATATAACGCTATACGGTGGGAAAAATTTCGACAGCATTTCCCCAGGAGATGGAATCCCAAAAAAATTTACCATAAACTCAGTGGCACAAAGGCCACCCAACAACATAGGGCACAGGCCATGGCATGCACGCCATAAACTCATATATGGACTCCATGACCTGCAAAAACATAAAAACAAATGTTGGCAACCATTCTCTGTGTTGCCTAACCATATAGTTTCTGCAATCCTGTTTCCTGCAAACAATCAAAAGTGTGCTTCTCTCCCATTGATCCATACTTTTAAACTTAAACAATGATCAACATTTGATGTATGCAATCCAATCTATGCATGTACATACAAAACATGCCATAATATAAGGTAAAATGCCTAAAGCATAAAGCATACGTCCCTGAATAGTGTTGGTTTTGGAGTTGCATGCATCCAGTTCTTCTCGATGAGCTTTGAGACCTCTGCACCTTCCTGCTCAGGTCCTAACATATACTTTGAAGTGTCTGAAAACATTGGACCACTTCCCAAAACATAAAGCATGGTCAGATGATTACTAAAATAATGCTAATTTAGTCAAAAAATGCATTAGTAAACTTTCTTTAGACCTGCAAAAACCACTTTAGGACCTGGAAATGTTCATAAACTGAAATATATAGCATTTTCAAAGAGCTCGAAGTTAAATTACTCAAATCGCCTTCCTCGTTTGAAAGATATGGCTCCCGAAAGGTAGTTGCCAAAAACTATTCAGACTTTGCAGAGCTATACAGACCTGCAACAATACTTATTTTCCAAAATTTCTTTTCATAAACTGGAAGTAGACGTTGTGCTCTTCGAAAGGAGCCATAGCACATCTAATTTGGAGTTTTCTAGCCCAAGATATGGCCATTCCAAGTGGGACATGCTAAACTAGTGGACTGTTGGAAGGGCTGGAAAAAGTGTGAAAATGTGATTTTTGGGGTGCCTAAAAGCATTCTTCCATCAAGAAAATCTTAAAATTCTCTCCATAACCTCAGAGAGTGGTATATGAAGATTCTTAGGCCTATTTTCACCTTTCCAAATCCTCGCTTCGTGCATGCTAATTCGCTCCCTAAAAGAGGCCTAAATCAAGATTTTTACTTTCATGTAAAAACTTAAATGGGAGCTCTTAGCAAGCTTCTAATCCACTCTAAATGTGGATTTCTCTTGGATTTTATATAATAATCCATGGGAAGCCTCTTAAATTGTATTTTTTCTTACTCCCAAAAGTGGAGTTTGATAAAAATTAACATCTAAATTTTTTTCAAAAAGTGCGGGAGGGGGGTCTTTGAGGAACTAAAATTCCTCCTTAACTTATCATTTTGATGAATCTAATGATTTGCCTATGAATTCCATACACCGTACTTTCAGTATATATGCTTTTTCCCATCCATCCATAGCTAGTGCACCTCTTTTTCCCTCTTCCAAAATGGGAATTTCTTAGATTCAGGTGCTGAAATTTTTTCTCAAATTGTGATGGAAGGGGATTTTGGGAGCTTCAAACTCCCATCATACTGAGGTATATTTTAGATTTCTTGATTGTATATGGAAGTCAATACATTAGGCTATAGGTGTGCATGATTTTTCCCATCAATCTAAAAAAAATCCCCTTTCATTTCCCTTTCCCAAAATGGCTACTTGTCCAAAATAGCTCCTGAAATTTGTATAAAAATTCATGCCCAAAGGCTAGTTGGAGTAACATAAAGTTTATAATTTCTTGTATTTTGAGGGATTCATTGATTCAAGATGAGAGTATATACTTTATACTCCCCATAGACATGATCTTCCTCTAAAAGCTTAGCCCATAACCCTTCCTTATCCTTCTCTCAATATGAGGGCTTATCAATTTTGGCTCTTGAAATTTTCATCACTAAACTTCTATTCCTTTAATGCGGAATTTTATGATTGACTATAGAAGTATAGAATCCATAATCTATATGTACTACTTTATATCCCTCAATTATCACATATAACATCTACTCTATGTATCCGAAATTGGAGGTTTTAAAAATAATTTTGAAAAGAAAATTCACATACCTCTATAGTCTAGCCATGGAATGCTCTTGTACTCTTCATGTATGAGTTGTAGATGAAGAAAATGAGGAAAGAGCTTACTTTCTATCTATCTTCCTCGAGTTCACAAGCTTTGACATGTTACATCTCGATACTATGTTGTTCTGCGAGGATATTTGGACATCAACTCGTGCATGGCTACCATGGATAGTCCATTTGACCTCCAAAGAGGTGGCGTGGATTCAATCCTTGCCGAGCACACGAAGCGTGTGGATTGTACGCTGCTCTGATACCACTGCTATGTTCTTCTTTTATGTAACTAATCAATCGATCTCCAACCACTCACACGAGCTACACACAGACGTCCATCTGTTCACCGCCTAGCCACGCCCGAACCGTCCACTCTTCATTTGAATGATCATAGAGTCTTTTTCGTCTTGCCCACTACAACATATGAGGGGCATACCGACGGTCATAGTCGGCGTCGGTATAGCCCTCGGAAAATCTGACTAAGAGATACTGATGGTCAAGTGACTGTCGGTATGACCGTTTTAAACGGATCGTCAGTGTGGCCCTTAGTCGCCGGTATAAGCGTCGGTATGAGCATCGGCATAAGCGTCGGTAATTTACTGGCATCTACCGATGCGTATACCGACGTCCATACTGGCGCCTATACCGGCGGCGAATTTTTAAACATACCGCGAACCCGAGAGCAAAACTTCACATTTCTGCGCGTGTTTGAGTACTGTCGGTCTACTGTCAAACTTGCGCGCGCGAACATGCATTGTCTTGTGCACACACACACGGATCTCTCTCTCTACACACACACTCTCTCTCGGCTTAGATCTCACATCTTGGTAAGTGTTGCGCGTACTGTTAGCATTTGTGTTTCTCTATGCTTTAGGGTTTCTAATTTCTCTTTTCGTTGATTTTGCAGAAGTTCGTTGGCGTCGATTGTTTGGAATTGGACGAGAGACGACCTACATTACGCTTTGACGACAACGATTCAAAGAGAGACATACTTGTAAGTGATTCTTTTATTCGCTATTGATAGAGAGAGAAGGGGAGAGAGAGAGAGAGAGAGAAAGAGAGAGAAAGAGAGAGAGAGAGAGAAGAGAAAGGAAGATACACATTAATTTACACATGCATACATACACACATACATGTACACACATGCATGCTTACATACACACACCTATACACACATGCATGCTTACATTCACACACACACATATACACATATGCATGCATACACACACACATAAATTTACACACATGCATACATACACACACATGCATACATACACACAAATGCATACACACATACATACACACACATATATACACATATGCATACATACACATACACACACACATATACACACATACATACACACATGCATATATACACACATATACACACATGCATGCATACATACACACACATATACCGGCATGCATGCATACACACATATATACACACATGCATACATACACACATATACACACATGCATGTATACATACAGACACATGTATACACATGCATACACATACACATACATGCATGCATACATACACACACGTACACACACATGCACACACATGCATGCCTACATACACACACATACACATACACACACATGTATACACATGTATGCATACACACACACACATGTACACATGCATACATACACACACATATATACACACATGCATACATACACACATATAATCCTATTTTTATTTTGAAGTTTTTGTTTTACATCAAATATATAAAAATAGGATTAGGGTTTTAGGGTTAAATCTTTAAGATTAGGGTTTTAGGGTTTTAACACCTACATAACATATATGCACAAATACACATGCACATATAATACATATATACATGTATATACACATGTATACAGAAATATACATATTTTAGGTCTAGATATTTAAGATTAGGGTTTTAGGGTTTAGTATTTTAGATTTAAGTCTAAGTCTTTCTGATTAGGGTTTTAGGATTTTAATACGTAGATAACATATATACACAAACACACATATACATATAATACATACATACATGTAGATACACATGCATACAAAAATATACATATTTTAGATTTAAATCTTTAAGATTAGGGTTTTAGGGTTTTAACACCTACATAACATATATGCACACATACACATGCACATATAATACATATATACATGTATATACACATGTATACAGAAATATACATATTTTAGGTCTAGATATATAAGATTAGGGTTTTAGGGTTTAGTATTTTAGATTTAAGTCTAAGTCTTTTTTATTAGGGTTTTAGGATTTTAATACGTAGATAACATATATACACAAACACACATATACATATAATACACACATACATGTAGATACACATGCATACAAAAATATACATATTTTAGATTTAAATCTTTAAGATTAGGGTTTTAGGGTTATAACACCTACATAACATATATGCACACATACACATACACATATAATACATATATACATGTATATACACATGTATACAGAAATATACATATTTTAGGTCTAGATATTTAAGATTAGGGTTTTAGGGTTTAGTATTTTAGATGTAAATCTAAGTCTTTCTGATTAGGGTTTTAGGATTTTAATATGTAGATAACATATATACACAAACACACATATACATATAATACATACATACATGTAGATACACATGCATACAAATATATACATATTTTAGATTTAAATCTTTAAGATTAGGGTTTTAGGGTTATAACACCTACATAACATATACGCACACATACACATACACATGTAATACATATATACATGTATATACACATGTATACAGAAATATACATATTTTAGGTCTAGATATTTAAGATTAGGGTTTTAGGGTTTAGGATTTCAGATTTAAGTCTAAGTCTTTCTGATTAGGGTTTTAGGATTTTAATACGTAGATAACATATATACACAAGCACACATATACATATAATACATACATACATGTAGATACACATGCATACAAAAATATACATATTTTAGATTTAAATCTTTAAGATTAGGGTTTTAGGGTTATAATACCTACATAAGATATATGCACACATACACAAGCACATGTAATACATATATACATGTATATACACATGTATACAGAAATATACATATTTTAGGTCTACATATTTGAGATTAGGGTTTTAGGGTTTAGTATTTCATATTTAAGTCTAAGTCTTTCTGATTAGGGTTTTAGGATTTTAATACGTAGATTACATATATACACAAACACACATATACATATAATACATACATACATGTAGATACACATGCATACAAAAATATACATATTTTAGATTTAAATCTTTAAGATTAGGGTTTTAGGTTTATAACACCTACATAAGATATATGCACACATACACATGCACATGTAATACATATATACATGTATATACACATGTATACAGAAATATACATATTTTAGGTCTACATATTTAAGATTAGGGTTTTAGGGTTTAGTATTTCAGATCTAGAATTTTAAGATTAGGGTTTTAATTAAATATATCTAATTAAATATATAACATTAAATATATAAAAGCTTTGTTAGTTTCGTAATTAGGTTTTCAGCTTTGTTAGTAGGATTACGTAAGGAAAAAAAATCTGAATATATAAATAAATATATATATAAAATAAGATAATTATATACATAAATAAATCTAAAAAGAACTAGTGTTTTAAATAATTTGATTAAGTATTTATAATTAAATATATAAAATTAAATATATAAAAATAGGATTACGTAAGGAAAAAAAATCTGAATATATGAATAAATATATATATAAAATAAGATAATTATATACATAAATAAATATAAAAAGAACTAGTGTTTTAAATAATTTAATTAAATATATATAATTAAATATATAAAATTAAATATATAAAAATAGGATTATGTAAGGAAAAAAAATCTGAATATATGAATAAATATATATATATATAAGATAATTATATACATAAATAAATATAAAAAGAACTAGTGTTTTAAATAATTTAATTAAATATATAAAATTAAATATATAAAAATAGGATTACGTAAGAAAAAAAATCTGAATATATGAATAAATATGTATATATAATAAGATAATTATATACATAAATAAATATAAAAAGAACTGTTTTAAATTATTTAATTAAATATAATTAAGTAAAGAAAAAATTTGAATATATAAATAAATATATAAATACACAAACACACATACTTATATACCTATCTATATTCACATATATATACATATACACATATATATACACATGCATACATATATATTTATGTTTTAGTTCTAGGTCATTTGGATTAGGGTTTTAGGGTTTCAACACGTACATAACATATATACACACATACACATACACATATAATACATATATACATGTATATACACATGTGTATAGAAATATACATAATTTAGGTCTAGATTTTTAAAATTAGGGTTTTAGGGTTTACGCATACATATAACTTAATTAAGAGGAAAAAAATATGAATAAATAAATAAATATATATATAAAATAGGATCAATCAAGAAAAAATCCGAATATATAGATAAAATAGGATAGCTATATAGATTAGGGTTTTAAAACTAGGATTTTAAGTTTTTTTAGGTATTTAAGTATTTAGGTCTTTAAGAGTTAGATTTTTAGGTTTAATAAAAAAACAAATGTTCTAAAATGTTCTAAAATGTCCATATTGTAGCAGATGGCTTCTTTGGATCCTGAAGAGAGAATGGCATGTCCTTGCACACAATGCAAGTATCAAATTTATCGGAAACGACGGATTTGTACTGCACATGTTAGAGAGTATGGATCCTTTGATAGGAGTCGACTGGAAAACCTACACTATCATTCGCATGGTCCCCCAGGTGAGCAGATGGACCCAAACGACATTGCACCGGTAACCTCTCGTGGACAAAAGAGAGCAAAAAAGGACTTAGACGTAGAAGCAAGCACTAATAATATTACACAGAATGAACATATGGAAGAGATGCTTGAAGCATTTTATGAGATGGACGAAGATCATGATGGTGAAGAAGGTGTCGACGAGAGTTTCATGGACACAATAGAAATTCCACGATCAGAAGTTGATGAAGAATATGAAAACATGCGAAGATTAGCTCGTTTACCACTTTACAATGGAGCAAAGATATATGTACTACGTGCTTCACTCGCGATGCTCAATCTGCAATCCATTTATGGATGGTCAGATAGTAGTGTCACTGAATTGTTCAGGTAAGTGGAGAACAAATTGGCTTTCATTGTTGTATCACAATAACTTCATTTACTAATATCATTTTAATTGCTTATTGCAGGCTTCTTAAAGATCAAATTTTGCCACAGGGCAATGACATGCCTCCAACACGTGGAGATGCGAAAAAACTTTTACAGTCCATTGGAATGGATTATACGAAAATTCATGCTTGTCCGAATGATTGCATTCTCTTTCGGAATGAGTATGAGCATCTCCACGTATGTCCAAAGTGTGGAGCAAATAGATCTAAAGAAGACGTTATAGGCAAAGCAATCCTCGCAAAGGTTCTTCGCCACTTTCCTATCATTCCACGAATTAAGAACATGTTTAGATGCAAATCTATAGCTGAGTTAATGTCATGGCATACAAAGAGCAGTTCTACAGATAATGTAATGCAGAGCACGATGGGAGACAATCCTCCAGTCACTCCACAGTCCATGATAGAGGAGCAGTTTTTGGAGTTCATCTCTCAGGTTCCTCCTGCGTATATGGCCGATGCATCACAGTATTGGATCGCTCGTGGTAGCACTCCTCCCGGCCTCACTCCTGGCGGCCTTACTCCTGCCGGCCTCACTCCTGCTGGCCTCACTCTCGCCGGTGTCACTCCCGTCGGTGTCACTCCTGCCGGTGTCACTCCTGAGGGTGGTGCTACTCCCGTAGGAGGTATGTCTCCTAGCTTTGTGACTCCACCACGACCATCTTTGTAGCCATCTCCTACTGGGTCTACTAGTAGACATGTGCGTTCGACACCTCAGCGCGATACAGGGTCTGGCCCATCTCTTAGATCGAGGTCACTCTCTTGAGCAGGAGGTTCTAGGAATGGATCTACAGGTAGGTCTCGAGGCGGAGGAGGCGGTTGTTGTGGAGGCAGTGCGACGGACGTTGTGTCGCCCGCTTCTACTCCTAGGACGAGTACCTCATATGTAGGTACGCCACGCAGTACGCCACGCAGTACACCACGCACTACACCACGTACACCTTGGGGTGCTCATGACCATGATGACTCCAAGGTGTATAGTATCCGAGATGGAGCTCCGATGATGGATGCGGCTGGCAAAGCAATGCGTGCACGCATATGACAGCTTTGCTCCATCCAGTTTGGACACTCCATCATGCTGAAATGGAGTGAACAGGATAAAGATCAGAAGAATTATATCACACAGACGATTTACCAAGAGTTCCGACCAGCCGATGGACGGTTGATTGTCAGTTCAGAGTGGATTCTGCACACCGCACGTGAGGTCATGTCGCATCGACGATCCGAGGCTAGTGATGCATTTAGAGAAGGCTTACCAAAGCCTGTGTGGTTAGATGTTAAGGAGTGGGACATGATTCGTGATGAGCAGTAGCAGACTTCTGATCGATATCGCCAGCAGCGAAATGCCGCAACCACACGTCTAGACACGATTGGACCGTCACATTTGGGCAGCGGCGGATATGACACGATGCGTCATGAGTTTGTAAGTACCATATCATTTATTGAATTTATTTATGTTAAATTTATCATATATATTTCTCTAATCTTTTTATATTTGTTTCTGGAGCTGGCAATGGGTCTTCCTCCAACACGAACGGAGGAGTCCTATGGATATAGTCATGGGTTGACTGCACTATTGCAGGACTTGGAGGGACGCGGTGCAGTAGTTTCATGGGAGCGTTTGCGATGAGGTAATTAATTTATAAACTTGGTTTTTACTTGTTTGTAATTTTCATGTGAATTTATCTCATTCCATTAATGTTCTTTGTTGCATGACTGTTGATATGGAACGTTCTTTGCATGTGTATGGCAGTGGAAGACCAATATTTTGTATTTGATTTCCATATGGCAATACATTGCTTTGCCATATTTTGTAAAAGCGTCATATATGACAGTGGTTTGCCACACTCTTGTACATGCTTCATTATTGAAATATATAACTTCTTTTGTACATGGTTCATTGTTCATTCTGATTATCGATCTCTTTTGTGTACAATAATACTCTGTTTCATGAAATCATATTTCGGTTGTCATTAGAGCACACATCACATGTACTCGGTTTTTTTTGGGCAGAGTGTATTGTCTTTTGTTCAGCAACATCATGGTAATGTTGCTGTAGCAAAAGACAAAACACTCTGCCCAAAAAAAAATTTGCAGGTATGGTCGTCGGTATACGCGACGGTACTCCCAGTAGTGTCATCGGAATAACCGTCGGTACACCCAAGAGGCGATGCAGCAGAAGCCGATTACCGACGCATATACCGACGTTTATACCGATGCATATACCGATGCTTTTACCGACGCATATACCGACGTGTATACCGACGCCTATACCGACTCTTTGGTACCGACGCCTATACCGTCTCTTTGGTACCGACGCGCAAACCGACCTTTACACCGGCGTCGCGGCAAATAAAGCCGCGTTCATTTTCCTCGGTAAAAACCTCGGTATATCATCAATCTGTTGTAGTGGCCTCTACCAAAAATATGGAGTCCACACTAATTGATGCCATGTGGCATGCTCTGCAAGACCCCCATATATACATCATGTGACATAATCACCTGACCATGTTTTATGTTTTGGGAAGTGATCCGATGTTTTCGGACACTTCAAAGCTTATATTAGGATCTGAGGAGGATTGTGCAGAGGTATTGATGCTCATCAAGAAGAACTGGATGCATGCAACTCCAATACAAAATCATTTAGGGATGTATGCTTTATGCTTTCATGCATTTTATTTCTGTTATGGCATGTTCTGTATGTACATGCATAAATTGGATTGCGTACATCAAATGTTGATCATTGCTTGAATTCTTAAAGTATGGATCGACAGGCAAGAAGTACACTTTTTGATTGTTTGCAGGAAAGAGGATTACAGAAACCATATGACTATGAAACACAGGGAATGGTTGCTAGCAACTGCTCTTATGTTTTTGCAGGTTATGGAGTCCATATATGAGTTTATGGCGTGCATGCCGTGGGCCTGTCAAGCCCTATGTTGTTGGGTGGCTTGTGTGCCACTGAGCTTATGGCAAATTTTTTTAGGATTCCATTTCCTGGGGAAATGCTGTCAAAATTTTTCCTACCGCATGGCGTTATATATGCACTTACCTTTAGGTAAGAATGTTATGGCATGGTAACATGCCTTTTCTGCAAACATCAATAAGATGTAGGCATACTTCTAAGCATGTATTAGATGGACTTAGTACCATCACAGTATCGTAGATAAGGCAACTTCAGTAGCAACTGGATCCCTACATATAATCCTTTTGGAATTAGACTATAGGATTGCTAAGGGAAGGAGCTACACCTTCACCATTAGTGATGTGCACAAGAAATCCTATAGGTTTTAGGAAGTTGCATATAGGTACGGGAGATACATTTATGATAATCTCCAAGTTAGTGAAGATTTAGTTATCTTCACAAGAGTCTCACATGATGATTACGAGACTATGGGGTATTATCAGGAGTACCCAAAGAGTGATTAGTTTCACTGATACACCTCGCTTGAGCAAGTAGGGAAGCATTTTTGCTACACTACTAAGGAAACCAATTAAGTGGGATCACAGAGATGGGTTTCATGAGAGAGCATCGACGGGTGCTATGTGATTTGAGTGATGGCTAGGAAGGCCAGAGGTATGGCACTAGCTCTATGATTTAGAGCATAGATCCCTTAGAAAGAAATTGCTGGGGTACCCAATACATATATGTATATCGGGATCTATAGAGAGGTACTTAGACTTAGTCTTGGTACCTATGAACAAGCTGGTTTGGAACAGAAAGGGATATCCATTGTCACATATTGACTAGAACCAAACTGACTAGTTCGAGGACATGGGACTCATTTGAGTCCACCGACATGATTTTAGGATATGGGATTCATTAGAGTCCACCTACATATTCCATTACATGGAATATATATATATGGTTTAGTGTAGGTATGGTACCATGAATTGGAAGAAGTTTTCATTGTTATGGGACGGTGGAAATGACTTCCTTTTGAGCACTCTTCTTCTATGGCCAGGGAGAAAAGGACTCATCATTCATGGCATCATGTCTCACTAGATCAGACGACAGCTCTTAGTAGACATCTCCTTAGGATTGGGAGTTATCCTTCATATTTTAGCGAAGATTTATGCTTCCAATAGAGAATGTGATAAGTGATTTTATCACCATTGGTATCACATACTCATTTTCAGGTTTTTACGAAGGATAATTCCATGAGTTTGATTGGATCGTATAGATCCATGCACAGAGTATGGTTGGCAGAGATAGTGCTTTATTATGGATACACATGTGTTTACGATATCATGTCACATCATTGCTGACCCTTTTAGTAGAGGGCTTTGACCCTTATTAGGAATTTATTTTCTCCACTCTTCACTACATACACCTTCATTAGTTAGGGGAGATATGTTCTCCATCTTCATAGGAATATGTGTAATGAGGGATTATGCATTAGTTATGGAAGAGAGGACTAAATAAATTCATGAGTTTCTCTTTTAAGGAAAGGAGAAAGTTGGAATCAGCTCAGAGATCCATGAGAGATCTCACTTTAGTTCAGTGATTTCACTTTAGCTCCTACTCTTTAATAGAGAAAGAAAGAAAGGAAAATACAATTTCTTCATAGGAGAAGAACAGAGTAGGTTTTCCTTTAGACAGAAGAGGTGTTTGAGAAACATCTCTTACTCTTTATTTCAGAAGGAATTCATTTACTCTACTTTTCAGTGTAATTTTCCTTCACATGGGAGTCTCTTTCTCCACTAGTTTTGAAGGAAAACATGGAGAACTCATGTACATGTTCTCAGTTATGAGCAGAGTAAATGGATTCAACAAAATCTCTTTCAAAGGGAAAGGGAAAGTGGAATAGGTTCCACTGCTAGAGCTCTTTTCCTTAGAAGAGATTGAATAGAGAGAGAAAGAGAGAGAGAGAGTTTCACTTTCTCACTTTTAGGTTGTCTAGATAGAAGTGGCACTCTTCTATCAAAGACAAGAGGGAGATCAGTTAATCATGATGGTTAGATTGAGTCTCACTTGTAATCATGATGGTTGAATCAAAGGTTAGAGGGAGATCATGATCAGTGATGGTCTTTGACTAGATGAGATAATCTAGTTATTGACATTAGTTAGACTGGGAGTACATTGATGATACTTCTCTTTTGAGTTTCCAGGAGATGGGGATATATCGAACCTTTTAGGGTACCAAACTCTTATTTGGTGTTATATCATGAGTATGACGAGTAAACATCAGTTAGGAGGATGGGTACTTAGGGATTATCTGAATCTCAAAGGGAACGCTTTCTGCATTCATATGGAAAACTACAAGGAAGAGAAATATTAGAGTTTGCACAAGTGCCGATAGATGCTCTTCCAATAGAACTTAGTCCACAGGTAATGGATGAAAAACCACAGACTTCTTGGTTGGTGAAATGTAGAGATTGCATTTTACTACCATGAGCTGGATGATGGATTTGCATCGTTCACAAGATAGTTAAGTTAAACTATTACTTGTGATTACACTCAAGGTCGGGAAGACCTAGAGTGGTATGAGGGCAATCTATCATTTAGTTTTAGATGGGTTTGGAGTCACTTGTTATGGGACTTTGTTCTATATTTCATAGGATTATATGGTTTATTATCTCCATTATGGTATGGTCAAGCCTATAAGCTTGGCACTTTTACACTTGCTTTACAGGCTATTGCTCCGAGGAGGATACATCATATGGACTTAGGTCATTTGGATGATGTTGTATGTCATGGGAGTGATAGTTTGGAAAGTGGAGTGTATATGGGAGATAGTAAGCACCACTCAGACAGTTTCCCACCTTTGAGATGATCTCATATGAGACTTCTTAAGGGGAAGGATATGGAGAAACAACACACAGAGAGATGACCATGTACATAGAGTACATGGGGTTCACGGGAGTCCAAGCACTTTCTTCTACCACTATGGACATTTCATCTACATTTTCGAGGACAAAAATGTTTTCAAGGGGAAGGAAATGTCATATTATGGCTTTGTGCCACATGGCTCCATGAGGAGCATTGTTTTATATGAAGGGTAGAAGAAAGGAGATTATTATCTCATATAGAGAGAGGCTCAAGTAGAGAAGATGTGAGTACTTCATGAGAGAGCTGCTCGGCGGTTGGGTGAAAAATTGAATGTATTCTCTGTGTGTGACTGCGCGTGGCTGATTTTGGGCTATGGCAATGATGAGGATTGCAAAAGGCTATAATAGCCACAAATGAATTAAAGCATCAATACTATCAGCAATTGTTGATATCATTGATGGAAGTTGGGTTATCCATCTACTATTCCATTTAGACTTGAATTTGAAAGAAACAACTCACACATCTTGAGGACTCTCTTATCCCCTACCTTCTAAAGGCTTGATATCAAGTCACATTCCGAATTTTAAACTTTGAACATCACAGTCCAAAATCCAAAGTATTTACCGGTACACCATGAATCCCCGAAAATGTGAAAAAAAAATAGCATTGATATTATCGGCATGCATCAATAGTGTCACTACACATTTTTCTTATATATTGCTTGTCAATAATATTGAGACTATATAAAGTAACAAATATTGATAGTATTGACACTTTGTTTTGCGTAGAGCACATATGATATGAACATTGGATAGCTATTAAAAACATAATCAACAGACATTTTCCAATTATTTATATGACACCTTATTTTTTCGATGCTCAAAAACAAATTGAGATACTACAAAGAAGGTTAATCACCCTCGTGAGGGGCCTACTTGGGTCCCCTACCCCCTCCTTCAAGTAAATATATGGCCAATGTTTTTGAACCGAGAAGGTGTGGATTACCTCTATAAGTGGCCCATGATGATCATTTCCTTTCCCTTAAGTCCATGCTTTATAGCATTTCCTTCCGTTTAAGTTCATTATTGTCTTCAAAAATGGCACTTGAAGACATATTAAAAAATATCAAAATGGTTGCTCCCATTGAGCCTCATGTATGGTTACGAGCATGTTAACATGAGATAGTTTTTATGCTAATTAGAATACCTAACTAGAATTAGAAAGAAACAACTCACACATCTTGAGGACTCTCCTTATCCCCTACCTTCTAAAGGCTTGATATCAAGTGATCACATTCCGGATTTTAAACTTTGAACCTCACAATCCAAAATAAAAAATATTTACCGCTACACCATTAATCCCCGAAAATGTGAAAAAAATTTAGCGTTGATATTATCGACATGCATCAATAGTGTACGTGGACATTTTCTTTATACATTGGTTGTCAATAATATTGAGACTATATAAACTAACAAATATTGATAGTATTGGCATTTTGTTTTGCATAGAGCACATATGATATGAACATTGGATAGCTATTAAAAACATAATCAATAGACATCTTCCAATTATTTATACGACACCTAATTTTTTGGATGCTCAAAAACAACTTGAGATACTACAAATATCTCCCCTACCCCCTCCTGCAACTAAATATATGGCCAATGTTTTTGAACCTAGAAGGTATGGATCACCTCTATAAGTGGCCTATGATCATCATTTCCTACCCCTTAAATCCATGCTTTATGAAATTTCCTTCCCCTTAAGTTCATTATTGTCCTCAAAAATGGTAATTGACGCCACATTAGAAAAGATCAAAATGGTTGCTCCCATTGAGCCTCATGTATGGTTACGAGCATGTTAACGATGATAAAAAGGATGGGATCCACATCATTTGGTGGTACCACACACACTATTGGAGAGTGTGAAAAGCAAAATCACAAACGAAAAAAAAGAAATGTAGACCCAAGTTATGCATAAACTAAGTGCTAAGTGCAAGAGAGGAAGGAGGCCCACAAGCCTAAAACCTAAGCAAAAAGTAGAATCAAATATGGCCAATAGTTTGCAGGAAGAAGTGGAAACTATGGATCTTCAACTCCAACTTCGGCTTCTATTTCAATTTTAGCTTTAGATATATTGCCTCTGCCTCTCTCCCTCTCTCTCTCTCTTTGTGTGTGTGTGTGTGCACATCAGTTCCAAAGTGTACTTCTTTCTTCAATATATAGTCTTCTCTAAATCTAGAAAGGTTACAAGTGGTTTTTTTGTCAACCATTATGTTTGACTACCATTATGTATGCATGATAGTTTACCCTTTATGATGTATAAAAAGATTGGGGGTAGGATATGAGTGTCCTATTTTGTCAACCATTATGTTTGTCTACCATTATGCATGCATGATAGGTTACCCTTTATGATGTATAAAATGATTGGGGGTAGGATATGAGTGTCCTAACTTGCACAGATGTAGGCCATTGGAAAGCACAAATATATAGTACCCACTGCAGAAGACATTTTTCCTTACATATACTTACTTAGCGTATGGCCTTTGCTGATCAAGGCTCTAATCCAAAGCTTGTGGAATGGGACAATATTCTTGAGAATGAGCCGTCTTCAGTTTTCACACGGCCCATCAAGAACAGTCACTATAGGATCAAATGCAATTCTATTCATCTAGAAGTTTTTGAGCAATTTATGCTCTTCCATCACATGGTATATCAAGAAATGGTGGTGTAGAGGTAAGCCTCGAATGCCGTGGAGCAGAGCGCCTGGGTTCAAGTCCCACTTACTAGACATGTTCAACCTTTGAGCATATTCAAATATATGGGTGTCTCTACCTTACAAGGTTGGGTGTGTGTGACTTTCCAATTCATTGTACATTCAAAAAAAAAATGGACACCCAATATGGAGGTCACATGAGCATTTGCCAAATCATATGTCAAGGAATTAAGTCTAATAGCAGCAAACGACACTACAATAGAATAAAAAATTTTAGATGTGCATTTAGACCGCATCCATTCACCTACATGTCTACATAAAAACATTGCTATACATTACAAGCATCACAATATCCATCTCAAGGTGCGTTGGTATATGGCACATCTATTGATATACTACTCAATATACACGTCTAAAAACGCGCTAGAAATACTTCAATGTGTCCATCCATATACTAGTTATGTACTAGTTCATTTGCTCATTCAAAACCTCACATTAAAATAATCATTATATATTTAAAATAAGCATAACAATAGATGTTAGTAGGTGTGCTATACTTATACGTATAGCAATTGATGATGAAAAATAATAAAAATAAAATAAATAGGTTTCCAAGCCTTTGCAGGTTTCTCTAGGTACATGTATGCATAGGCCTATACAACATGAACTTGCATAAACTTGTACATAAACATCGTAATCATAAACCTATACATAAATAACATAAACCTATGCATAAACTTGTATATAAACATCATAATCATAAATTTTTTGCATAATCTTGTACATAAACATCATAATCATAGACCTTACCAAACAGTTTGTGGATGATACAGATGATAGCCTTTGCTTTCAAAACTGTACCCAACAAAAACACATTTCACTTCTTTATCATCCAATTTCCTGCATTGTTGTTCATGCACTAATGCATATGCCAAACAACCAAAAACACACAGGTGAGCAACAAATGGCTTGCAACTATGCCAAGCCTCATATGGAGTGATAGAATGCAATGATTTAGTGGGACATCTATTAAGTACATTTGATGCACACATAATAGCCTCAAGCTAGAAACTATGTGGTAAAGCCTGACACTTGACAATACACCTCTCCATCTCCATGAGTGACCTATTCTTCCGTTCAACAACTCCATTCTATTGAGGTGTATACGACATTCTACATTGTTGTTTTATCCCATGTTCAGCCAGAAATGCATTAAAATCAGAAGACATTTATCCCTCCCCTCGATCAGAATAGAGGGTGCAAATTTTACATGCTGACAGATTTTCAGCCGAAATCAGAAACTCTTTGAAGAACATAAACACGTGAGACTCCGCTTTCAATGGATATAGCCATGAAGGCTTGGAAAAATTATCAATGGAAGTCATGAAGTAAAGATAGCTTGCAAAAGCGAGTGTCTTCATAGGACAACAGACATCACTATGAACAAGCTACAATTTTTGAGTAGTTGGAACTGAACCATCTTTTGGGAATGATGAATGCTTCATTTTTCCCAAAATACAGCCTTCACAGACATGTTTACCAGGTTACTCAAGTTTGGGTAGAGAGGATACCATTTCAGATTTCTATAGGCATAGCAAACTAGCAAAATTCACATGAACAAAGCATGCACACCAAAGCTTTGCATCTCATAAAGCCTGAGAATCATGTACTACACATGCTGAATCATTCATAAATTTTTCATGGTCTATGAGCTTATATAGCCCACGTCATAAGAGTCCAGAAGCAATAATGATATCTCCATTTGACAAATCATGAACTGTACATCTGTCATCAACAAATTTTATAATCAAGCCAATCTTGCCGCTAAAGTTGAAACTGATAATAGATTCTTCTTGATTCCTAGCACAAATAAAGCATCTGACAATGCAAAAGAACTACCATCAACATTAGTCAGACTGACCTTATCAACTCCCCATGACAGGATAAGAGGAGTTGTTGGCACATGTGACAGTATTCCTTGTAGGGGCAGGCTCAAGTGAAGTGAAGAAACTGCACTCTGAGGTAATATGTTTGGTTTCCCCACTATCAAAGTACCAAACATCTGAGTCTACTGCAGACGTACACTATTCATGAGAAGATGGGTCATAACTGCAAATAGTGGTAAATGCAATTCTTCATTTTGCACAAGATTAGTAGACTTTGATTTGGGTGTAGAGCCTTCTGCAACAACCATTCCAACCTCTTTCTTGCTTGCCTCTTTAGCAACTAGTTTTGAACAACTCTTTATGACATTATTGTTTCCTTTACAGTATTTGCAAAAAAAAATTTGCTTTTTTGTTTTCTTCTCATCCCTGTCATCCTTCTTTGATTGTGCAAAAGTAGCAGATTTTTGTTGACTAGTAGAAGAGCTCCATTTACCTTTGCCCTTCTGACTAGCCAAGAAAGCTTGATATGCAACATGCATAATGGACTTGTTCTTCTTAGACTGATCTTCTTGCAACAGAGCAGAGACTAACTTCTGAAACGTTAAGGCATTTGGATTGCTTTTCATCATCAAAGGAAGAGTAGAAACAGAACTTTGATATGAATCAGGAAGACAATTTAGAACAGTCTGCACAAGTGAACTGTCAGGCAAGACTACATCAGCAGAAATCAACTGTTCCTTCAAATCTTTGATCTTTGTTTGAAAAGTATCCATGGAATTTCCTTCATTCATGTGCTCACTTTCCAACTATTTTCAGAGGTAAGCAACACGAGCCTCATTCCTTGCCTGGTATAAAGTGGTAAGTGCATCCCAAGCATCCTTAATTGTTTTGCAAGAGTGAATGTGAGGAATAATGGCAGGTTTGATAGACAAGGCTATTAATGCATGTGCCTAAGCATCTCTGTCATCCCAACAAATTTTCTCTGCAATAGGTGCAGCAAGAACCACAACACAAACATGAACATGAAGAATATCACCATCTTCAACACCATCTGCATCACCTTCAGCGACTGTGTTTGCAGGTGTAATAGGATGTTTTTCAACACCCTGCACAATATTCCACTGTCCTTTTATAACCAATACATGACACATCATATAAGCCCATAATGGGTAATTGGTACTATCCAACTTATCCTCAACAACCAACATATGGAATACATCACTGTTTTCAGCCATGGCCATTGACTAAAATACCTTGATGCAGAAATATGATTGTATCTCAAAAATTGAACATAACTACCCTATCGAGTTCTGCTAAACCTGTAGCAGACTTTGAGACACTTATACTAGCGAACTGAAACTTGTGTATATCTTTGGCACAAAAAGACAACATTGCCTGCACAAGTGTTGCAATAGTGAATTTGAAGGCCAAAACGAGCTCAAATCATGAGTTTGACACCACAAAGCAAAGCAACTTTGATCTCCTAATCACCTTCAGTATGTTCATCAATTTTCATGCAATTATGAGACTGTGATCGAAGAGGTGTTGATGACACCCTAGATGAAGCGGCTACCTACTCTGATACGAATTGTTGGAGTATGAGGTCTGTGGAAGCACGAAAGAGTGCAAGGAAGAAGAAAAATCTTGGAGCACAACACACAATATTGAATGTATTACCACTAGACTATTCAAAGATAAGTGACATGCTATGGTTATATACAAGCTGGGGAAAAAAACCTCCTCAAGAGGGGAAAAAGATGCCCGGGTGGTCCTAGTTTGTTCACACACATCACTACCTAAATATACCAACACCCTTGGGATAAAACAATCCAAAGTATCCAGGTAGAACTCAAGTAGCAAAAGATGTTCTTAACCGCCTTCCAATTCTTGACACCTGGCAATGCATAAACCTGCTCATATGAGAGCATCAAATTGAATATCAAGCCAGGTTATACATAAGTAAATCAAGCATCCAATAGTCTGCTAATCGAGAACAACATTAGATGCATCTCCAACATCATAAAGACTCAATTCTAAACTAGTTTCCATGGGAGTGGCAATAGGTTTGCAATCTTCAAGGCCAAAATGCAACAATTATGTGTCAAATATATATTTTTTAACACAAAGTTATTCCCTCATCAACTTGCATAAATTGAATGCCCAAATAATGTTGCAAATGCTCCAAATATGAAATCTCAAACCAAGCATGCAAATTAGCCTTAAATTCAGCAATATTCTTCTCATTAGGACCAATGATGAGCATGTCATCAACATATACAACAAAATATATCAACACAGTGATGAGCATGATCAAAAGTACATCATTGGACACTTAACATATAAGGTGCTCATAGTTGGAATGTTTTAAAGAGCATATGCAAGAAATTAGGTATGTATCTGTTCATACCAAGCACATGGTGCTTGCTTCAAACCATATAATGCCTTTTTCAACCTACATACTTTGTTTCATACCCTCTTTGCACAAAACTGCAAGCTGAAATACATACACTTCTTCATGTAAATCACCATTCACAAATGCAATTTTAACATCCAAATGATGCCAAGCATGATGAGATGCAAGTGCACAAATGCTATGAAGATCAATCATTCGAGAGGTGGGAGAAAAGATCTCATCAAAATCAATGCATGTCCCTGGAGCGTAACCTTTTGCAACAAGCATAGTTTTATACCTGTCAACTTTTTCATCATGCTTACATTTTAGATTGTATGCCCATCTAGTGCCAATAACCTTTTTGCTTGGATGCAAATCACGTAAAGAGCAAGTACCATTCTGTATAATAGTATCATGTTTTGATTGCATAGAAGCCATCCAATTTTCTAAATTTTTTGCGTCATCAAAAGAAACACACTCATTCTCATCACAAAGACTAGAGGAATCCATTCAATGCATAGCAATCTGATGCAAAGTACTATGCGTTCTTGAACGGGTATGATATGAAAAAGATGCATCAAATTTTCTATCTCCCAAAGTGTGCACCAATCATTTAGGCATAGTTTTTGCCTCTTCTATGTCAGCCCTCTCATCAACAAGTCCATCATGTAAATTTGTATAAATAATGGAACGATATGCATTATCATTTGGAACCTATAAAGGCTCATAAATTGCCTCATTTGGACCAACACTTGACTTTCCACCTATGAAGTGATTCGGGCATATGCATCTATGGAGATAAATAGATCTTCACTTGAACAGTGAGACCTATGCTGAGAGGACTTAGTTTGGTTCTTGGAGGTAGAGGCTTTATATTTGTTCTTCTTTTTATAGCAGAACTTTTCAGTATGCCCTGTTTTGCCACAATAATTGCATATGAAATCCTTGGATGAATTACTAGAGCCTTGTTTAGGAGTATTATTGGGGTTGTGACTAGCATTGTTTGCCTTGTTGAGTGAACCCTTAGCCTTCTTGGTGGCTTCTTGCAATGATGAAGAAATTTCTCGTGAGTCATGTGTTGGTGCATTTTGCCCAAGCCTACATGCTTGATATGCTTGATATTATCCTCATTTGTAAGTCACATGAGTAGTCATGTGAACACCTCTTGTAAAAGAGTACATTTTATCTCTTGTAAATGGAAAAAGAAAAAAGTAAAAGGATGGCTTACCTCATCCATGATGTAAAAGCAAATTCGTGGCTCCAACTACCAAAATCACGAATTTTTGAGCTGAGGGAATCTCTCCTAACTTTGGGGATCACTTTTAGGTGGAGCCATTCGAATTCGAATTCAAAACTCCCTCCAAGAATAGCTATAAAAGGAGCAAGAAGGAAGAGGCGATTAGCAAGCCTTGTACGTGACCACTTCATGTCATTTTGTAGAGATTGAAGAGCTTACTCCATAGCTCTATCATTCTACTCCCATTGTGCAAAGATTCATTGCCAATGTGGTTGTAATCATATGTGAATCTATACATTTATTATCATCTACCTCTCTGTTTTGTTCTCTGCTATACTCACTCAGAGCAGTAACTTCAGAAGGTCATATCTCGAGTTTTACTGAACATTTTTCAGTGTTTTAAAGTGCGTTGGATAGCTCTTACTGTCTAGTTTTTACCTATAAATTTTCAAGGTCATTGGATTTATACTTTTGGAGATATCTGCATTTTACTACTTACTGGTCTATCTCTGCAGAGCCCCGAGAATTGTGGGAATGTTCCAGAACTTGATGAAACTTGTTCTCAGTGCTCAGTCCATCATTTGAAGTGTTTTCACTTGGATTGGGAAGCTTGCTAAGTCTATTTGCTATGCCCAAAAGGAATTTTTCTAATTCCTTCCAGGTTGAGAGCACTGTTCATTTTTTCCAGCAGGTGTATGTCCAAAAATAGCAAGTTTTGGGAGCTAGTCATTTCGCAACTTGTCTGTCTTGACTTAAGCTTTTGGGATACATGTTCCAAAGTACTGGGCTGATATTTTGGTGGATTTAGGAAGCTCAAAGGGTCTACTAATCAACTCTGAAGTCTCAGTTGGCTGGTGTGAAGCTGGTTGTAGCGGCACCTACTCATCTTTGGATTGCATCCACCATCTCTCTTCACAGTGGTATCAGAGCATAGTCAAGCAACATGGGAGATGGATTTCCATCAACAATTGACAAATTGGATCGAAACAACTATCCGGCATGGTCTCTAAGGATGGAGGCTTACCTTCAAGGGAGGAATCTATATGGATTCATATCCGGAGATGAAGCAATGCCAACCATGAGGAACAAAGGGCAACCATCACATGAAGAAGTGGAAGGACTTTCGAATTGGTGTTCGAAGGATGCACTTGCAAGGTCCTATATTCTAAACTCAATCTCTGATTTTCTTTTACCTCATGTCAAGGGATGCAAGACATCAAGAGAAACCTGGAATGCACTTGCTTCTTTCTTCTCTTCCAACACTCGAGCAAGGAAGAACCAATTGTGGATGGAGTTCACAACAATGAAGAAAAGCCCGAAGCAAAATGTGACTGATTATGTCACAAAGATGAAGGAGATTTCCGACCAACTTGGAAGCATTGGAGAGGTAATTGAAGAGGAGCAAATCATAAGACAAATCATGAATGGAATCAAAGCAGACGACAAGTGGGAGTCATTCACAACAGCCATGGATTTATACATGGATATGCATGTACCCGACCTCAACACACTCATGGGCCAACTCTTCACTCATGAAGCAAAGATTAGCAAAGGTGGTGAGTCCTCAAGAGGTAATCAAACTTCTGCCTTATATTCTGATAAAGCTAAGGTCAAGGACAAGTCAAAGAATAGGAAGAATGAAGATGAAGGAAGCTCTTTCCAAGCAAACTTTGCAGGTAGAGGAAGAGCTAGAGGAAGAGGCAGAGGTGGAAAGCAAGGCAGGGGGAGATTCCAATCATCTCAACCTTGCAACATATGTGGCTTATCTAACCATACTACTGAAGAATGTTTCAGGAATCCAAGGAACTCAAGAGGAAGAGGATTCAATAGAGGTGGCTATGGATCAAATAGAGGTAGATACAATGGAGGCTACAACAACAACAACTACTACAACAACAATTACAACAACAACAACAACTATCAAAGTGGCCATAGAGGAAGAAGAGATTACAATAACTATGCAGAGGACCAAAGTCAAGAAGATTCATTATTGATTATGAATCTATCAACAAAGAAGGGTAAGGATGATGATCACATATTTTACATTGATTCGGGATGCTCGAACCATGTAGCAGGAAATGTGGCTTTACTTTCTGATTTGGAAGATCCTCATAACAAGCATGAAGTGCAGACAGGAGATGACACAAAGCACTCAGTGGAGAAGATAGGTAATGTGAAGACATCAGATGGGAATATGAACCTCTTAAGCAAAGTCTTGTATGTCCCTACAATTACCAAAAATTTAATAAGTGTTGGACAGATTGTTGAAAAAGGATTGCAGGTTAGATTCAATCGATTTGGAGCATATGTTGAAGACCCAAGGCAAGGCTTTCGAAGGATTGCCAAAGGAGAAAAGACAGGAAGGCTTTTCACTTTTGAAGTGGAAGATACAAAGAACATAGCTTTGTTTAGCTATGGATCTCAAACTCTAACAGAGTTGGAGATATGGCACAAAAGGCTTGCTCACATTGGTGAGAGGACACTTAAACAAATTTGCAGGGACCAAAGTGTACTTGGTTTGCCTAATATCACAAGGCAACACATGATTTATAAGTGTGAAGCTTGTCAACTCGGCAAGGCTCATAGACAACCTTTCAATAAGAAAGGATATATGTATCAAAATCCTTTGGATCTAGTGCACACGGATGTGTGGGGTCCAAGTAAGGAGCCATCTATATCAGGCTCAAGATATTATGTGTCTTTCATAGATGATTGTAGCAGGTGGACCATTCTGTTTTTCATGAAGCACAAGGATGAAGTGTTTAATTGCTTTAAGAAGTATATTGCTCTTGTTGAAAACCAAACAGGTAGGACTTTGAAACGACTCAGATCAGATGGTGGAGGAGAATACTTCTCTTTTGAATTTGATGCCTTCTTGCATGAAAGAGGCATTAAAAGGGAAGTCACTACAAGGTATACACCCGAACTCAATGGTGTAGCAGAGAGGAGGAACAGAGCTATTGTCGAAGCTGCAAGGTCCATGCTCAATGAAAAGGGATTGCCGAACTACCTATGGGCAGAGGCTGTGTCGACAGCCACATATCTCATAAATAGACTTCCATCTAAGTCACTAGATGGAACCACTCCATATGAAGTGTGGAATGGAAGAAGACCTAGTCTAGAGTATTGTAAAATCTTTGGATGCTTAGCCTATGCTCACATTCCTTCTCAAGTAAGAGGGAAATTGGATCCCAAGGCAGAGAAGTGTGTATTCATTGGTTATGATCAAAACCAAAAAGGATATAGATTGTACAATCCAACCAATAAAGGATTTTCTGTGAGTAGAGATGTAATTTTTGATGAAAACAAATCATGGTTTGATGATGACAGGAAAGTGAAGCTGCCATATGACTTGGATGAAGATTTTCCATCACTTCAACCAAAGGAGCCAAAGCAGATTGAAGAAAGTGATTCGGAGATTGACCTAGAAGACTTGGAAAGACTAAAGCTATGGAAGAACAAAGGTAAAGCAAAGATGCAGGATGCTACATATGGACCCGAGAGCTCACATCAACCACTTAGAAGGTCTTCGAGGGAGAAGAAGAAACCAGAGAGGTTTGGTTATGATACTTCTTTGGTCACCAAGCACTCAATCTACATTGCAAAGGATTCAACCAATGAAGAACCTACCACATTCGAAGAAGCACAAAGCAAGAAAGCTTGGAGAGATGCAATGGATGAAGAAATGGAAGCCTTGAAGGAGAATGACACTTGGGAGCTTGTACCTAACAAGCCATCTATGAAGATAATCGGATCTCGATGGATATACAAAATCAAGAGGAATCCAGATGGAAGTATAAATAGACACAAAGCAAGGTTAGTTGCTAAAGGGTTTGCTCAAACCCATGGTATTGATTATGAGGAGACTTTCTCTCCTGTTGCAAAAATGCCTACAATTAGGGTTCTCATAAGTCTTGCTGCATCTAGAAATTGGAATCTTTATCAACTTGATGTAAAGAATGCTTTCTTGAATGGATGGATTTCTGAGGAAGTGTATATGGCACAACCTCCTGGATATGAGGATGCACATCATCCTAACTATGTATGCAAACTAAAGAAAGCTTTGTATGGATTGAAGCAAGCTCCAAGAGCTTGGAATTTCAGATTGGTTACTTATTTGCAGGACCAAGGATTCAAAGCTAGCAAGGCGGATACCTCTTTGTTCATAAAGAGGAATGGATCTGAAGTGATCTATTTATGTGTGTATGTTGATGATATTATTATCACAGGCAATGATCTTGAAGGAATCAAACAGGTAAAGAGTCAAATGAAGGAGGAGTTCAAAATAAGTGACCTCGGACCACTCACTTATTTTCTTGGATTGGAGTTGATCTACACAGATTCAGGTATATACATCACACAAAGGAAGTATGTCCATGACATGCTCGTCAAGTTCAAGATGGAAAATACCAAGTGTGCAGGTACACCTATGGAGCAAAATCATAAGCTTAGTGCTTATGAAGGAGAGCCAATTGAAGACATCACAAGCTATCAAAGCTTGGTTGGAAGTTTGAACTATGCAACACTCACAAGGGTGGATATATGCTATAGTGTTAGCATATTGAGTCAGTTTATGCATAAGCCGAGAAGACCACATATGGAAGCGGCCAAGCGAGTCCTCAAGTACCTAAAGGGGACCATGAATGAAGGTTTGTTCTATTCATATACTTCAGATATTGAGCTAAAGGTCTACTCAGATGCAGATTGGGCCGGATCTAAAGATGATAGAAGAAGCACATCAGGGTATATATCATTTGCAGGTTCAAAAATCATTTCTTGGTCATCGAAGAAGCAACCAACCGTGGCATTATCTTCTACTGAAGCTGAATATAGAGGTTTGGCTAATGCAACTCAAGAAATCATGTGGTTAAAATCTTTGTACACAGATCTTGGACTTCATTCTTCAACACCTCACATTTTTGGTGACAACACAAGCTCACTACATCTAGCAGCTAATCCGGTATACCATGCTAGAACCAAGCATATTGAAGTCCACTACCATTATGTAAGGGAGAAGTTAATGAGCAAGGATATTCAACTATCCTATGTCTCTACAGATATGCAATGTGCAGACATGTTGACGAAAGCTCTTGATGGTACAAAGTTAAGTAGATTCAAGTTGATGATTGGTTTGCAGGTAATCAAGGACAATTGAAGACTTATTTGGAGGCCAAGCATGTTAGGCTTGAGGGGGAGCTGTTGGTGCATTTTGCCCAAGCCTACATGCTTGATATGCTTGATATTATCCTCATTTGTAAGTCACATGAGTAGTCATGTGAACACCTCTTGTAAAAGAGTACATTTTATCTCTTGTAAATGGAAAAAGAAAAAAGTAAAAGGATGGCTTACCTCATCCATGATGTAAAAGCAAATTCGTGGCTCCAACTACCAAAATCACGAATTTTTGAGCTGAGGGAATCTCTCCTAACTTTGGGGATCACTTTTAGGTGGAGCCATTCGAATTCGAATTCAAAACTCCCTCCAAGAATAGCTATAAAAGGAGCAAGAAGGAAGAGGCGATTAGCAAGCCTTGTACGTGACCACTTCATGTCATTTTGTAGAGATTGAAGAGCTTACTCCATAGCTCTATCATTCTACTCCCATTGTGCAAAGATTCATTGCCAATGTGGTTGTAATCATATGTGAATCTATACATTTATTATCATCTACCTCTCTGTTTTGTTCTCTGCTATACTCACTCAGAGCAGTAACTTCAGAAGGTCATATCTCGAGTTTTACTGAACATTTTTCAGTGTTTTAAAGTGCGTTGGATAGCTCTTACTGTCTAGTTTTTACCTATAAATTTTCAAGGTCATTGGATTTATACTTTTGGAGATATCTGCATTTTACTACTTACTGGTCTATCTCTGCAGAGCCCCGAGAATTGTGGGAATGTTCCAGAACTTGATGAAACTTGTTCTCAGTGCTCAGTCCATCATTTGAAGTGTTTTCACTTGGATTGGGAAGCTTGCTAAGTCTATTTGCTATGCCCAAAAGGAATTTTTCTAATTCCTTCCAGGTTGAGAGCACTGTTCATTTTTTCCAGCAGGTGTATGTCCAAAAATAGCAAGTTTTGGGAGCTAGTCATTTCGCAACTTGTCTGTCTTGACTTAAGCTTTTGGGATACATGTTCCAAAGTACTGGGCTGATATTTTGGTGGATTTAGGAAGCTCAAAGGGTCTACTAATCAACTCTGAAGTCTCAGTTGGCTGGTGTGAAGCTGGTTGTAGCGGCACCTACTCATCTTTGGATTGCATCCACCATCTCTCTTCACATCATGGAGGAGCAAAGTCTCCATACTTCCTCCCAAATCAACACTTGGCTGCAGTTGTAAGTGTTGTGATAAAGGTTCATAAGACCTAAGAAGATTATTTAGAAGTCTAATGGTCATATCCTTTCTTGAAACCTATCTTTCACACAATGCGAGCTTGCATTGGTAATATTCAAAGGTAGCGGTGACCTTGGTGATAGGATCCTGGATCCTAATGGAGATTTTGAGGAACTTGACTTCTAAGGGGTAGATTCTAGAGGGAGTTTTATCCTTATAAAGATTCTATAGTATTTTCCAAGCCTCGTGGGAAATCTTGCAAGAAGTATTGTGACCTTTCATCAACTCATCAGAGGCTAGCAATAGTTGTCCTAGGGCTCTTCTATTTTTGACATTCCAAGTTCCAAGCCGCTAAGTCACTATTCTTATTGAGCTCAAGTTCTATAGCATCAACTACTTCATACAATAAGTTTGTATATAAATAAGCCCTAATAATAACCTTCCATAAACTATTGTTCATTTCATTTAATCTCTCATCCTTGAGCATGAACATGTGTGTAAATGAAGGCAACTACAATTGAATTGAAGATTTTATGTTCAAGATTGAAGACATTGTCACCATTGAAGCAAACTAAACTTCAAAAATGAATCACCACACTTGCAAAATGGAGTCGACACTAAAATTTGAGTCGATTGGGGGGGGGGGGGGGGGGCTTAGGGAAAACCTTTTCTCTTGTTGACACCTCGGGGGGGGGGGGGGGGGGGGGCTTAGGGAAAACCTTTTCTCTTGTTGACACCTGGGGGGGGAGGGGGGGGGGGGCTTAGAATAGCCTAAATGCACTAAGAGAGACACCCTTTGGGGGCTTAGAGTAGCCCTACACTTCGATACCTTGGGTGGTTTAGATTAACTAGCTGAACTGTTGATATATTTAGGTAGTAATGTGTGTGAACACACTAGGACCGCCGGGGCACTTTTTTCCCTCTTTAGGAGGTTTTTTTCCCCCGGCTTGTATATACGCCTATTGCCCTAATGGGCTACTTATCTTTGTACATTCTCTTGTAATACATTCAGTATTGTGTGTTTGTGCTCCAAGCTTCTTCTTCTTCCTTGTGCTGTTCACGTGCTTCCGCAGACGTCTATCTCCAACAATTGGTATCAGAGCAGGTTGTCGCTTCTTCTAGTGCGCCGTCGACACTCCTCCGTTTGCAATCTCAAATTCGCACGAAATTTGGTGAGCATACTCAGGGTGTTTTCGAGATCAAAACGGCTTCGCTTTGTGGTGCCAAAATCGTGATCTGAGCTCGTTTCGGCCTCCGAACGCACTATCGTAGCGCTTGTGCAGGCTATTTCGTCCTTTTGTGCCAAAGGTATATACTAGTTTCTGTTCGCCAGTTTAAGCGTCTCAAAGTCTGCTACAGGTCTAGCAGAACTCATCTGGGCAGTTTCCTTCAACCTTTTGAGATATAGTCAATTTTCTACATCAAGGTATTTTAGTCACCGGCCATGGCTGAAAGCAGTGATGTATTCCGTATGTTGGCTGTTGAGGATAAGTTGGATGGTACCAACTATCCATTATGGGCTTATATGATGCGGCATGTACTGGTTGCAAAAGGATTGTGGAACATTGTGCAGGGTGTTGAAAGACGTCCTGTTACACCTGTAACGACAGGTGCTACAAATACAGGTGCTGGAGTTGATGAAGATGGTGTCGAAGATGATATTCCGCAGATTCCTGTTCGTGCTACTATTTCTGTTGCACCTACTGCAGAGCAGATTCGCTGGGATGGCAGAGATGCCCAGGCACATGCATTGATAGCTTTGTCTGTCAAACGTGCCATTATTCCTCACATTCGCTCTTGTAGAACAGCAAAGGATGCTTGGGATACACTTACCACTTTGTACCAGGCTAGGAATGAGGCTCGTGTTGCTTACTTCCGAAAACAGTTGGAGAGTGAGCACATGAATGAAGGTGATTCTATGGACAGTTTCTTAATGAAGATCAAAGATTTGAAGGAACAGTTGATTTCTGCTGATGAGGTTATACCAGATAGCTCACTTGTGCAGACCGTTCTGAATGGTCTTCCTGATTCATATTAGAGTTTTGCTTCTACTCTTCGGTTGATGATGAAAGGCAATCCAAATGCCTTGTCATTTGAGGAGTTAGTCTCTGTTCTGTTGCAAGAAGATCAGTCCAGGCAGAACAAGTCCATTATGCGTGTTGCAGATCAAGCTTTCCTGGCTAGTCAGAAGGGCAAAGGAAAATGGAGCTCTTCTACTAGTAAGCAGAAATCTGCAAATGCTGCACAATTGAAGAACCAGGATAAAGATGAGAAGAAATCAGAAAAGCAGAAATTGTTTTGCAAGTACTGTAAAGGAAATGATCATATCATAAAGAACTGTCCAAAACTGGCTGCTAAAGAGGCAAAGAAGAAAGAGGCTGGAATGGTTGTTGCAGAGGCCTCTACACCAAAAACAGAGTCTACAAATCTTGTGCAGGAAGAAGAATGGGCATTTACTACTGTCTGCAGTTTTGACCCATCTTCTCATGATCAGTGCATGTCTGCAGTAGACTCAGATGTTTGGTACTTTGACAGTGGGGCGACCAAACATATTACCTCGCAGCGCAATTTCTTCTCTTCAATCGAGCCTGCCCCTACAGGGAATACTGTCACATGTGCCAATAACTCCTCTTATCCTGTTATGGGAGTTGGTAAGATCATTCTGACTACTGCTGATGGTAGTTCTTTCACTTTGTCAGATGCTTTATTTGTGCCAGGGATCAAAAAGAACATGTTATCAGTTTCTGCATTAGCCAAGATTGGCTTGGTTGTGAAATTTGTTGATGACAGGTGTATAGTCCATGATCTCTCAAATGGTGATGTGATTATTGCTTCTGGCATTTTATGTCGTGGGCTGTATAAGCTCATAGACTATGAAAGATCTGTGAATGATTCGGCATGTGCAGTTCATGATTCTCAGACTATGTCACATGCAAAGCTTTGGCATGCACGCTTTGGTCATCTGAATTTTGCTAATTTGCTACGCCTGCAGAAATCTGAAATGGTGTCCTCCTTGCCCAAACTTGAGGCTCCTGGAAAACATGTTTGTGAAGGCTGTATTTTGGGCAAAATGCAGCATTCTTCCTTTCCAAAAGATGGTTCAGTTCGGGCTACGCAGAAATTGCAGCTTGTACATAGTGATGTTTGTGGTCCTATGCAGACACCCTCTTTTGGAAATTACCTTTACTTCATGACTTTCATTGATGATTTTTCCAGGCATGCATGGGTATATCCACTCAAAGCAAAGTCCGAAGTGTTCATGTGCTTCAAACAGTTTTTGGTTTTGGCTGAAAATCTGTCAGCATGTAAAATAGGCACCCTCCGTTCTGATCGAGGGGGGGAATATATGTCTTCAGATTTTAATGCATTTCTGGCTGAACGTGGGATAAAACACCAGTGTACAGTGCCTTATACACCTTAACAGAATGGAGTTGCTGAATGAAAGAACAGGTCACTCATGGAGATGGCGAGGTGCATGGTCAAAAGTCAGGCTTTACCACATAGTTTCTGGCTTGAGGCTGTCATGTGTGCAACATATGTACTGAACAGGTGTCCCACTAAAGCGTTGCAGTCTATCACTCCATATGAGGCTTGGCATGACCGCAAGCCATCTGTTGCTCATCTGCGTGTTTTTGGTTGTTTGGCATATGCATTAGTGCCTGAACAACATCGTAGAAAATTGGATGATAAGGCAGTAAAATGTATTTTTGTTGGGTATAGTTCTGAAAGTAAAGGCTATCGTCTGTATCATCCACAGACTAAACGCATTCTGGTTAGCCGTGATGTTCTCTTTGTGGAAGATGCTATTCAACCATTGCTTTCATGTACTAAGGAGACATCTGTTAGCTCCAAAGACATGTATGATACGTTGATGCCTCTTTTTACAGGTGGACAATCTAGTGCTGGTCCTAATGAGGCAACTTCTCAGCCCTTGCAGGTTTCATATGATGATGCAGATCATTCTATTTCTGATGTAGATTTACATGATGCACTTGTTGATGAGAGAGCTGATATTGAGCAGGCAAAAACTATGCCAAAATGGCTGGTGCAGACTTTGCGTGACAACAAATTAGATGCACCTTTGTCATATCGTACTCGTTCAGGCTCTCATAGTGCCTCCTTTGCATCAGATTGCTATGCTATGGTTGCGTCTAGTCTCTGTGATGAGAATGAGCCTGTTTCTTTTGATGAAGCACAGAATTCAGAAAATTGGATGGCTGCCATGCAATCTGAATATGATGCTATAATGAAGAATGGTACATGGTCTTTATGTGACTTGCCTCCTGGCAAGAAGGCCATTGGCACTAAGTGGGTATACAAGCTGAAGCATAAACCTGATGGTACAGTTGACAGGTAAGGCTAGGCTTGTTGCAAAGGGTTATGCGCAGGAAAGAGGCATTGATTTTGATGAGACCTTTGCACCTACATGCCGTATGACTACTGTTCGGAGCATTTGTGCACTTGCAGCCCATCATGGTTGGAATGTACATCAGTTGGACATTAAAGGAGCATTTCTGAATGGTGACTTACATGAAGAAGTGTATGTTTTTCAGCCCTGTGGCTTTGTACAGAAAGGGCATAAAAACCAGGTGTGCAGGTTAAAGAAGGCATTATATGGTTTAAAGCAAGCACCACGTGCTTGGTATGAGAAGATACATGCCTATCTGATTGCACATGGTTTTGTGAACAGTCCAACTGAAAGCACCTTATATGTTAAGCGTGCTAATGATGTGCTTCTGATCATTGTTGTCTATGTTGATGACATGCTGCTCACTGGTCCTATTGAGAAGCATATTGCTGATTTCAAGGCTGATTTGCATGCCTCATTTGAGATGTTTGATTTGGGGCATTTGCATCACTATTTGGGCATTCAATTTATGCAAGTTGATGGTGGAATGGCTTTGTGTCAAACGAAATATATTGACACATTATTGCAGCGTTTTGGCCTTGAAGACTGTAAGCCTATTGCCACTCCTATGGAGACAGGTTTACGATTGAGTCTTCATGATGCTGGAGATGCATTTGATGCTGTTCTCTATCAGCAGGCTGTTGGATGCTTGATTTACTTATGCATTACTCGGCCAGATATTCAGTTTGCTATCTCACAGATGAGCAGGTTTATGCATTGCCCAGGAGTCACGCATTGGAAGGCGGTTAAGCGCATCTTTCGCTACTTGAGTGGTACTCGGCTACTTGGGTTGTTTTATCCCAAGGGGGGATCACTACCGCCAGATTTGCATGCTTTTTCTGACTCAGATTGGGCTGGTTGCTATGACACTCGTGTGTCCACCAGTGGTTTTTGCTTCATGCTTGGTAGCTCATGTATATCTTGGTTGAGCAAGAAGCAGCCTACTGTGGCCACTTCCAGTTGTGAGGCTGAGTATAGGGCAACTTTCACAGTGACTGTTGAGTGTGTGTGACTCAGATGCCTTATGGCTGATTTGGGTGTTGGCCAGTCTTCTGCCACCACCATCTTCACTGACAGTCAGAGCACATTGGCAGTTGCGAGGAACCTTGTGTTCCATGCTCGCACTAAGCACATTGAGGTGCATTATCACTATGTCAAGGAGAGGTTCTCTGCTGGGGAGATCAGCTTGGCATATGTGCCCACATAGGAGAACATTGCAGACCTTTTCACCAAGGCTCTGCCTAGGGAGAAGTTTGAAGCTTTCCGCAAAGCTTTGGGCTTACTTCCTTTTGTGGAGTGATTTCCACATAGCTTGGCACTTCCTTATACATGAGTGCAAGCTCCTTGTTCACCGCATCACTCCCAGGGGGGATTTGTTGATATATTTAGGTAGTGATGTGTGTGAACACACTAGGACCGCCGGGGCACTTTTTTCCCTCTTTAGGAGGTTTTTCCCCCCGGCTTGTATATACGCCTATTGCCCTAATGGGCTACTTATCTTTGTACATTCTCTAGTAATACATTCAGTATTGTGTGTTTGTGCTCCAAGCTTCTTCTTCTTCCTTGTGCTGTTCACGTGCTTCCGCAGACGTCTATCTCCAACATGAACTACACACTAAAGATCCATCCTTTATGAGTTTGAAGTACAAATATAAGGCCCTTAGTGCCCAATAGTGGCACAAAGTTGAGGATTGGGCCCCTTGGAAAGTACAAAACAACACTTCAAAATACAAAGTGAGAAGTTCCAAATGAAGAGTCAAAATATAGGGTTGGTACCCTTGAGGTCTTGGATGCAAGACTTATAACCTTGTGTTGAAGATTACAACTAGGAGGGCAAGGGAACATTTGAAAATACTCTTGGTGGTACTCGAACCTCCTTGAGTGAAGCTTGCAATAACAAAGTATTCTTAGAAATCTCTTGAAATGTAAGGAGCAAAGAATCATTATTATGAGTTAACATGACCCCTAAAAAGAGTTTCCATTAACTTGGATATAGATGAGTTACACTCAATGTTTTTATTTGAGGGGACGAATGACATCCTTCATGATGTTATGAAACTCACTTTCTAATCTCTCTTTTTAGACTAGAGAATTTTAGAGAACAATGTTCAAAGTCGAATATGAGAAATGTGTGTTGAATCAACTTCTAAATACAAAAAATCTTTAATCACGTTGTTGGAGTGCCACATTCAAAAATTTCACCTTTTCATCATCTCATTAGGATATATTGAAATACGTACCATGTTTCATATATGGTTTTATTATGATTGTTAGATGTGTAAACTTTAAAATTGGATTCCTTTACAAAGTGTAGATGTTCCTCTACAGATAGTTGATCTAGCATTGAAGATTTCAAATGATAGTTTTCATATTATTCATGTCAATGAACATTGGACACTGAAAAATGTTAGAGATTATCTATCAATTATGGGTTTATAAGAGTTTGGATATACTAATTTTTTATTGCACAATCATAAGGTAATTATTTTTAGCATTCTATCTCTTTTAATGTTCCCAATATCTCATAATAGTTCTTTGATTGCATATAGATTCATAGAAGACTACATGTCAAGTTAAAAGTTCAACTTGGATGGAGTCATGATGAGAACACTTGCCATTTTATTACCATTTGGAACAACTTCTTCTATGTAATAACTGATAATTTTTGTTTTTAGATGACTCTATTCTTTATCTCTTATTGTTTTATATAACAAGGTTAAATAAAAAAGGTTTAATCTAGAAAAAAAAAGGATTACCAAATAAAGGTTAAAAAGGATTTCATTATAAATAGAAGTCGAGTCATTTTTATATTCATGTGT
>CM035409.1:25407319-25422319 GCA_020310875.1 Ceratopteris richardii | reverse complement strand
TGCGTAATTCCTCAAGTTCGGCCCGGAGTTTAGTGACCTCTTCAGCTGTTTCTTCTGCGGTTATGCTCTGGCTGGGTTCTGTCTGTCGGGTGGCCAACTGTCTTCGTAACTCATCTCTCTCTTTTTCTAAAGCGGCATGGGCCTCCATTAGATCTGCATGAGTTTCTAACACCACCTTCATATTCTCAGAGGGAATGGCCTTGAATCGCTCTGGGTCAATTTCCTGTGGGGAACCCTCCATGGCCGCCTCCAGGTTTTCTTCGTTCTGTTTCTGTAATCTTTTATTCTCCTCTAGCGCTGTAGACATATGCTTGCGTAGGAGGCCCAAGTTCCGTCGAAGCTTCAGGTTTTCCGTGATCTGAGAATGTAGCAGCTCGTCCATGTGTCGTCGTTCTTCATCATCTGCTTGGGGTGGGTTGGCTTCTAATTGTGCGTATTGCTCCTGTAATGTCACGTGCTGCTGTTGTAGTAATTGCTTCTGCTCTTCAAGATCCTTACTTCGTGCTTGGAGATCTTCGTGGCTTCGGAAGAGCCTTGTATGTTGGTTGTCAAGGTGTTGGTAGTGTTGCTGAAGTTGGGACATGCATTGATACATATTATTACATACATTATTAAAAGGAATGGTGGGAGAAATGGTGTTGAATGCAGCGGGGAAGGGAAAGGGAAAGGGAATTGTGGATGCAGTACTGGAGAAGGGTGAGGGGGGAGGTGGGGGAATGGGAGATTGTGGGTAAATGGGGGGTGGGAGAGGTGCAGATGTGGGTGATACCTCCATGGATTCAAAAGTGGAGGCAGTGATGGGAGTGACTGTGAACATGGGGATTGTGGTGGCGGTGATAGTTGTGAACGTGTATAGAGGTGTGTGTAATTGTGAACTCCCAGGAAGTGTGACGAAAGTAGTGGGGTTTACCGTGGCTGTGGTTAGACTTATGGGTTCAGTGGAAATAGAGTATGTGGGTTGACTGATGGTTTGTGCGTTGGTGTGTGTAGTGGTTTCAGAGGTGGTGACAGTGGAGGTTACAGTGGTAGAGGGAGGTGAGTGAGGTGGATGTGGGGGAGAAGGTGGCAAGGGAGGTGATGGGGGTGCACTCGATGTGTGGGCTTCCTCGGTGTCGTGAACAGTGTGTGCTGTGCCAGTGGTTGTGGGGGTGCCTTGTGGTCCTGAGCCTAATACATTCATTCGTTTTCCTGTTCGTGGGGGGCGTCTTCCATATCTTTTCTCTGTCCTTCGTGATTGCGCTAGTGCAGTATGCACCGTTTCAGGTACTCCCAAAGCATCTGATATCATTTCCAGGGTGGCACGGTATTGCTCGTCCACGCCTTCCTCCTCCAAAATCTGGTTCATGAGGGCTTTACCTGCAGCTAATGATAGCCTGTGTTGCTCTTGGACTCGGTTCATCGTATCATAAAGCTTCTTTAATGCGTTAGTATAGGCGGGGGCACCTTCCAGTACTTGTAGGGCTTCTTGATCATACTCTTGTTCTTCTGCTTCTGATTGTCCACCCTGTGCCTCCTCATGAGCTTCTTCTTCATCGCCCACATTGACTACGTCCGGTTGGCTGGGCTGGGCTTGCTCTTCTTCAACTTCCGCGTTTATGGCTTCGATGATTCTTGCAACTTCTTCGTCCGTTAGATCCTCCAGAGTGAATCCATGCGGGAATTCCAGATCAGTCGGTACTGGTGGAAACACAAGATTAGGGCCATCTGTGCTGTGCCTGGGTAACCTGATAGTAAATGGTTGCACTCGTCGGGGAAGTCTTGGGGTTGTCTCAGGCGTCAGGGTTGCACCGCGAGCTTGTGCACAAGGCATCTGGACGGCGCCTCTCATCTTCTTTGAGGGAGGCCCTACGGCTGACAATCTGCGTTGAAATTCCTGTGCTCTGGACCAGATCAGAGCCCTCTGCACCAGTACATCATATGCGAGACATCTGTATACAATTCTTGTGAGTGCACAGCAACCATACAACACAGATTTTTGCTTCTTATACCATCTCTGATGAGCCATATGAATCTGGTCGATAATCCAGTGGGGCATATTGATGGTCAACTCAAAAGCATCCGCCAGGTAGAGGCTAAACCAGATCTTTTTGGGAGGCATTGTGAACCTCTCCTGCGCGGGGAAGGCGAAATGTTGCATGACCATGCGTAAATGGATGGCGATCGTGGGTGTCATAGCAACCATGTCCTTCAACTTCGTCAGGTTCCTGTTCTTCATGTTGTCTGGAACCATAGTCTCTTTCTCTGTTGGAATGTGCATACCAGTCATGTCGAGTGCTTCTCTTACCAGGTTGATAGTCAAGCGGAAACGCTTCAGCTCGTTGCCCCTTGTGAGTGATGGGAGCACAAAGGAGCTGTATCCTTTCTTGTCTTTGCTGGGGGTGAGGGTACTAATTAGATATGAGCATCTTAGGAAATCTGGCTTTGGTAGTTGGAACTTGAAGTAGTCATAAAGCCCAGCCTTCTTCCATATCGGCTTCAGTCCTTCGTTGTTCTGTAGCTTTTCAAACTCCCTGGTAAAGAAATGGTATCTGCCCCATCGTCCATTGAATTCTACCTCGGACTCCCACATATATGTGCCTTCACCCAGAGGGCCAGCAACGTCACTGAACCAGTGTGAGGTTTTGCCCACCGGCATGGTATGACCCTGTGGAGGATTCTGAATTGGTATGGCATGTAATGCCCGTAATGCCGCTGGTCTTTCCTTTAATTCCTCCTCGACCGGAAGGCTTTCGATGTCCACCACTTGGGGGCTGGTGCCTGCCTGGGAGCTAGTTCCTACTGTGTCTGCCATTTTACTTCTTGCTGTCTGTCTCTGTGAGAATATACAAACATGTGTTAATATTGTACAGGACAAGGGAGGACCGTTGTTGTTCCCATCACAATATTAACATGCGGGTTGGGAGCGAATAATGGGTTAGTAAGTGTTCGGTGCACGTGTGTGTAGTTAATGCTTGGGTAGTCCTAGGAGACTAATGAAGTTAGTAAGTGGGGATGAATTTACAAATTGGGGTCGGGGGTTTATTACAGGTCTTAGGCTGCCAAATGCAGTGGATGGGCTTTGCTTTCGGTTTCGTAGAGACACTAGAGAGCTTTCTAGGTGTCGCGGTTTGAAAATGAGGCCTTTTAGGGACCCATTTACAATTGATTACATGCATGCTCATGGGCCTTGGTGTGTTCCTGCGTGATGAGAACGAGTGAATACTGGCAGTATGCGTAGATGGGTTATGCTGTTTAGGTTGTGGCCTCGGCGTAACGACTTGTGCTTTCAAGCAAGCCTTAGGCACCCAAATTTGTCTTGATTGTGGGCTAGCCTTCATCGACTTCTTGGGCACCCAAATAGAGGTCACTCTAGCAGGAGAATTTCTGCAAGAATTCTTATTAATGTCGTGTTGTTGGTTATTAATAAGAAACTTAGCCCGTGTAGTTGACGGTGGTGCAACCGGTTGTTCGCCTTTCCGCACCCACACATGGTTTATTTTCTGGGACATTCTGCTGCGCAGGTACTTTTGATCTCGGACATAGGTAGTACTCTGCTTCTTCTGCCTTTGATCTACCTTGGGTTGTTGCCTCCTTCTGGCCTTTGGAAAAGAAGGGAGTTCCGTTGCATCCCTGACTCCTTTTTTGCGAATATCATTCCTCTGCAACACATAGTTTTGGACAAGAACGGCATGGTCATCTTCATGTGTACCCCTGGAAGGACCAGGAGTCTGTGCCTTTCCTAGTTCCTTGAGTGCTCCATTGTCTAATTCTACTGTAACTCGACTATGATTGACCCAAACCTGAAGAAGTCCACTTCTTAGGTTTAGATTGACTGCTTGGTCATAGATCCAATCTTGACCCAAGACGAGAGGTTCAGTGAGATCCTCATCTTGACACACCAGTACTTTAACAGTCATTTCCTCATCATGAATGTAGAGGGGAAGTTCCACCTCGCCCATGCAAGGGGTTTCCACGCCTCCCAATCCTATGAGATATGCTTCCACAGGATTGACAGTTAACTTTAACTCTTGACAGTAAGACACTCTAACAGCACTAGTAGCTGCGCCTGAGTCAATCAAGGCTCTTACGTTCCTTGCACTCTTTCCTTTATCTAGTGTTATGAAAGGACGTCTATCAATTATCCTATGCGAGCTTGTTCCTGCAACTTTACACATGGCCATAGGATATCCTTGATCTGCATAGTCATTCGCTCTAAGCTGATCTCTACCTTGCCTTCGTAACTTCATCCTTCTGATGCGTTCTAAAGCTTCTGCTTGAGCTTCTTCTCGAACTCGCTTTTCTTCCTCTTTGCGTTTTTTAGCAGTGTTGAGTCGGCTGAGCATTTCCTCCGTGAGGGGTTCCTGATACAACTTGACTCTGCAACCGCTAATATAGTTTGGGAGAACATCACCCTCTAATGTGGCCAACTGTACTGCTCCACTCGTGGAGATCCTATTGATGATCATTGGTCCGTAGCCTCTCTTTTCTAGTTTCCTTGCGTGTTGCTTCAGTGTGTAGACTAAAACTAGATCTCCTGCTTTCAGACCCTTATCCTTCACATGGGCATCGAAGTATGCCTTCTGTCTCTTCTTGGCTGCATATATTCCTGCAGCGGCTCTCAGTCTTGTTTCTCCTAATTGTTCAAGGTCAAAGATCCTAGAGGAGAGCTCGTGACCTGTCCATTCGTGTTCTTGTGCTACTTTCAACGTAGGTATTAAGAAGTCCAAGGGTAGCACAGCGTTTTGGCCAAATACCATCTGAAAGGGGGTGGCTTGGAGTACCGTTTTGTAGGCAACTCGATATGCCCAAACAGCATGGTGTAGCTGTTTGTCCCAATCAGAGCGTTTAGTGTTCACTAATTTCGTCAGTACATTGCATAAGATCTTATTAGTGCTCTCAGCTTGTCCATTAGCTTGAGGGTGATAGGGGGCAGACTTCTTGTGTATTACCAAGAATTCTTGGAGTAGATTTTCAATCACTTCATTTAAGAAATGAGTGCCTCTATCACTTACAAGCTCTATAGGTAGCCCGTATCTTGTGAATACATTCTCAAACAAGAATTTGGCAGTTGTTTGAGCATCGTTCTTTGTCGTAGCCTTTACCTCCACCCACTTGGTGAGATAATCTGTTGCAACAATGATGTATTCCGCATGAGAACCCTTAGCTGGGGGATTAATAGGACCTACGAAGTCTATTCCCCACTTAGAGAACGCACGTCCACCCATCATAGGTTTTAGTGGCATCTCATCTTTGCGTATAGGATACTGAGTCCTCTGACAGACATCACACCGTTTCACATAGGTATGTGCATCCATGTGAAGGGTAGGCCACCAGAAGCCCGCAAATAGTATTGCCTTGATCACCCGATCCGGTCCAAAGTGTCCTCCTGCTACACCTTGGTGAGCAGTTTCCAAGATCTTAAGATATTCACTCTCATGGACACACAGTCTCAGGTAACCATCTTTACCACGTTTGTATAGATTATCACCAATGAGTGAGTAATCCAGGGCTTCTTGTTCTAAACTCCTTTTCCTAGCCAGAGTCATGTCTGGAGGGAATGTGTTTGTCCTCAGGAAGGATGCTAGAAGTTCGCTCCAATCTGGCACAATGGATATTTGATAAAGAGTGGCGTGTTCCACAGGTGGTTTAGTGCAGCAGATTGGGCATTCCTTGCACAACTTTTGGACATCAGCTTCCATGGTTGGCCAATGTACTCCGAGTCTCTTTAGGGTCTGTAAAGTTCGTTGCTTTGAATGGTGTTGCTCTAGTGCACCTACATGTGCTAATTGCAACCATTTAGCGTACTCATCCTCTTCTACGCAGCAAGCCAAGATCCCTTGATCTGTGTGCTTGTACATACTTCCTGCCATGATGTGGTACTTTTGGGCTTTTACTACCTCTCTATTCCGTGTGTTTACCACTGGATGGTTAGGCCCGTATGTCAATACTGGTACTAATGGCTTAGCCCACTGCGGGACCACTTCCAAATTAAACAAGTAAGCATCAGGAAGGTCATCTGATACTCCTTGTGGGGCTTCTCCCGATGTGAGCCTAGAAAGATGATCAGCTCTCAAATGGGTCCTCCCTTTTCTTACCACAACCTCAAAATCATATTCCATTAGCAAGAGAAACCATCTCACTAATCTTCTTGTATTGCATGGTTTGTTTACGAGGTACAGTAATGCCTGATGATCAGTAAAAAATTTAAACTTATTTGCAAGCAAATAGTGCCTAAATTTCTTAACTGCATATACCATGCCTAATCCTTCTCGCTCTGTAGTGGTGTAATTCCGTTCAGCCGCATTCAATTGTCTACTAGCATAGGCAATTGGAAGATCCATATTACCTTCACCAGTAGGTTGAGCAAGTACACACCCAATGGCATAATTGGATGCATCCACGTGAACATGGAATGGCTTATTCCAATCTGGTGTGGTCAAGATTGGTGCTGAACATAATCTTCGTTTAAGCTCTTGGAAGGAATTCTCACATTCATCCGTCCACTCAAAGTTAGTCAGAAGCCCGTACATGGGCTTTGCAATGACAGCATACATGTGTATAAATCATCGGTAATAACCACAATGCCCCATGAAAGCTTGTACTTCCTTGACATTCTTTGGCCTAGGTAGCTCTGCTATGGCTCTCACTTTTTCTTCGTCGGTAGATATGCCATTCTTTGACACTATGTGCCCTAAAATCTTGCCTTGTCTGACCATGAAAACACATTTTTCGGGGTTTAGGCAGACTTGATATTCTCTACATTTGTCAAAGATTTGTCTGAGTTCAGGAATATGGGTTTGTCTAATATTGGAATGAGCACAAAGATCATCAACATAGACTTCTAAACTCTTCCTCAGGAACTCCTTAAACACATGGCACATCAGCCTTTGGAAGGTAGCTAGTGCATTGGTAAGCCCAAATGGCATTACTCTAAAGGCAAAAATGCCCCATTCCGTGGCAAAGGCTGTCTTATGCTGATCCTCTGGAGCTATGGCTACTTGATTGTAACCCGAAAATCCATCAAGGAAGCTGTACACTTCCTTGCCTGCCACTCTTTCTAAGAGATGTTCTGTGATGGGAAGTGGATAGTTATCTCGAATCGTGGCTGCATTAACCTTCTTCAAGTTAATGCACACGCGCAGTTTGCCATTCTTCTTGGGCACCACTACGATGGGTGATACCCACTCAGTGTGCTCAATTTCATAGATAAATCCAGCTTCGACCAGTCTATCTATCTCTTCTTTGATCTTAGCAGCGTAATTATCGTTATATGTATAAGGCTTTTGCTTAGAGGGTTTAGCGTCTGAAGTCATGGGGATAGTGTGTGAACATATGTCAGGGTCAACACCTTTCAAGTCCTTGTAACTCCAAGCGAATACATCTCTGTATTCTCTTAGCAAGGCAATTAACGCATGCTCTTCTTCCTCTGTTAGGTCATGGCCTATATACGTGCATCTCTCCTCTCCTTCTTCTATGGCCACTACTATTTTCTTGGTGGTTTCTTTGTTATCATAGGCCTCTCCTGATTGTGCCTCTCGTTTAGGCATTCTTATCATGACTCTCCTGTCATCTATCTCATACTTCTTAAAATTTTCTGGGACCTCAAACAAAGATTCTTCCTCTTCTGGTGAGGCTTCTCTCTTTTTTCGTTTCTTTCCTTCTTCCTTCGGGGTCACATGTGTTGCTAATCTTACATCATTTGTCACCTCTCCATGCCTCTGGGGTTGAAATTCTACTTCATGGAAGTATTCTTCATCTGATGCAAATGGTGGGTCCATAATGATTGACTCTAGATCGGAGTCACTTGCATCCTCAAATGCATCAGGGCTAGGTTCGCATTCTTCTAGAACTGCCTCTCCCATGATTGGCTCTATGGAGAAAACTAAAATGTCATAGCCATCCTCATCACAGTGAGGTGTCCATTGTTCTTCATTGATGGCCACGTCCATTGTTGCTAAAATTTCTGCCCAACCGTGAGGTTCAAATTCCTCGTCTGGAAAAACTATAGGTGCATAGGCTGGGTCTTGAATGGGTCTATGGGTTTTGTTTGCACCTATTTCTCTGGCCTTTTCTCTCTTCTCTTCCTCTACTGCTACTTTGCACATCCATAAGTGGGTGTCTTCATGCATCCATGAGGATCCTGACCCTATGGAATGCACAGATTCTGTATCATCTTTGGCTCTATGGATGGGATTCCATTGGATAGGAGGGACGTCTCTATGAGAATAATCCTTGAGATTGACTTTGGTCGTAACACCCAAGTGTTGCAAATACAAGGAGTTGGTTCCCCAATCCTGTACCACTTGCAACTGTCACATAAATGGTCTTCCCAAAATCATCTCATAGGCATGATTCTTGCTGAAGTCACATATGGCAAATGTGTGCTCAAACTCGACACCACAAGTGGTGAGAGTTATTCCTTCTAGCAATCCTAAGGGTCTCTCAATATGACCATCGGCCATCTGCAATTTCATTCTCGTTGGTCTGAGTGCTGGCTTGCCCCAACGCTTCCATAGGGAAGTGGTGGCAATTGCAACTCCTGCACCTGAGTCCAAAATTGCCTTAGTGGTATAGTCCTGGTAGGTGATGGAAAGATAGGTGTTCCCTTCTTCACCTTCACACATATCTCCTATCTTGTCCAAGGGAATTTCTGGCACTGTCCTATGGGATCCTACCCAGGAACGTGGTTCTGCAACTTCAGTCACTTGACTGGCTACACATTTCCGCGCTTTTGGTCTATTCTTAGGCAGTTCTTCCAAAGTGAGATCGCGCTGCGCCTTGGTGTTCTTTACTACCTCCGTGTTCCTTGATATGACTGAGTCGTCATTCCTTACCATGACTGTGGGTACTCTCATACACGTGGACTTTGCTTCCCATGGGCCTGTGAAGTGGGGTAGCTCTTGTATGGAATTAGACTCAAAGTCCAATCTCTCGTGAGACTGAGTACTCTCATGTTCCCCGTAAATAGATGGGATGTCTTGTGGGAATTGATCGTGTGCATCATCCACAAGTTCAAAGGGAGGGGCGACTTCACTTTCGTTATCCCATTTGTCTTCTTGAATCTCTCGTAGGAAGTCTGGTGCAAACCGATTCATAGAAGAAGAAGTGTCCGGCTCCGTAGAATTAGGCACATAAGCAACCTGGGAAGGAGGGCTTATTCTATTGTTGGCTCTCTCCTCGTTCTCATAGATGGCTGGAGCACAAACTTCCTAGGGAGGATTACTCATTCTATTACTCTTCCGAGCAGGCTCATACGTTCCCTGAGAAGGAATGTAGGCAACCTGTGGAGGTACATAAGCTTTCGAGGGAGTCTCATCTGCCTTTTGAGGGGGAAGATAAGCTTCTTGAGGAGGCACATGGGCTTCCTGAAGAGGCTGGCTTATCCGTTCCCTTATCCTTTCCTTTCTTTGAGGGGCAGGTTCCTTTTCTGATTGTGCAATTAGCCTCTCTATTCTTTCTAGCAGTCCATCAAAATGTAACTGCGTCTTAGCTGAGCTAGAGATGTTAAAGAGGCGGCTAGCTTCGAACATGGCTTGAGCCAATTCCACCATCTTAGCACAAATTTTGGTTCGTTCAAGCTCTAGCTCGGCTCTAGGGTAGCATTTCTCATGATCAGTTACGTTTGGCCCTTCTTGGATTCTAGCCTGATATGCTTTAAGCATCATATTAAGGTCTTCGGGAGTGGGGTCTGCTAGGACTGATCCTACTCTAGGGGGTGGTGGGTTTAGGTCAGGCGGGTTGGAAGGTGGTTGGTCGGATGGCGGTGGGAATGGTGGTGGTGGAGTCGTGTGAGAGGGAGTTTGAGTTGTGAGTTCGGTTATTCTGGCTCTTGTTTCTCTTACGCTTTCCTCGAGTTCACACATCTTTTTAGCCCATTGTCTTTTCATTCTTTCCCGACTGTCTTTCCAAGCTCTAGTCCTTTTCTTGGTTATGCTCTCCGTTTCACTCGCCTCTGGGTTTTGCTGCAATGCCTAAGCTCTAGTGACTACCTGTACTGGTGCAGTGGAATTGACACTTCCTGAGGAATCTACAACCAAACCAATCACATTGATAGGAGTGATTTTTGGCATATTATTGGGGTTCTTTGGGCAATCTCGTAAGAGATGCTCTTTTCCACAGTCTTGGCAAAAGCCTTGGATCGTCACTGACTGGGGTTGTGTAGGTGGAGGCAAGGGACAATCACGAATGAGGTGATCTCCTTGGCACCTGTAGCACGGTCCTCTTAGGAATGGAGGTCTTACTTGCCTAGGTTGAGGCCTAGGGTTGGGGTTTGCATACATGACATTCGTGTAATCTGACTCCCAACTTATTTCATTTGGCTCTTCACTATAGTAGGACTCACCATGTTCAGGAGACTGCATGTAGTAGGCCTGGGGACTATCGACATGTGTAGAATCAAAGCTATGGTCACTGAGGTCATTTTCAGAGAGCAAGGGTGTCACAGGGACTAAGGCTCTATTCATGTTCTCTTCTGCGGCAGTATACTTTACCGGGATCACATTGGTTGGGGCAGGGGGTTGTTGTGCTAGCACCGGTTGGGGTCTCTGTTGGGCCTGATATTGTGGTTGGTAGGTTTGTTGGGGTCTAGCATATTGTGGTGGTGGATTTTGGTTCTGGTATCTGCCTTGTTGGTAGGGCTGAGGGTAGGGTTGCCTAACTGCCTGCTTGTTGTATGGGCAATCTTGTGCGGTGTGATTGGTGTATCTCCGTTCTATGGTGCAGTACTGGCTACTAGCATTTACTTGGGGCTGAGCCATAATAGGGCAGACATTCGCCATATGGTCACCACCGCATGTATAGCACCTTTTCACAGGGGCAAACCTTGGGATTTGTTTGCTAGTCACACCTAATTTCTGAGCTACTTTCTCTGCAAGTTCCTCAATTGATGTGGATTGCGTGGAAGAGTGACTAGATGCACTATCTGAATCTTTGTAGATTTTGGAAAGCTCTAGTTCCTCCCCTAGGTTATCTTCAATGTCAATGCACATGCGTACACATTCTTCTATGGTCCTAGGGTCCTTCAGATACACATAGGATCTCAATTTCGTACTCAGCAATCCATCAAGGAATAAGGCTACCTGTTTTGCAGGTGTGGGTAGCTCCGAAACAGGGCACCTTTCAAGATATTGTCTAAATCTTCTTCCGGCCAATCTGATAGTCTCTTGGGGAGTCTGTTTGAAGCTGTGAATCAATGAGGAGGTATTGTGTCTTATGCCACTCTTAGAGAACTCTACAATGAAGGCTTCTAGGAGTTGGTCTATACACCTGAACTGCCGCTCATCCAATGGCTGAAACCATGTCAGTGCTGTGTTCCTAAGGGTTAGACCGAAGGCATTGTACTGCGTGAATAGATCCTCCACTTGTTCAGCTCTCAAGACTTGCTTGAACTCCGCCACATGATCATAGGGATCTCCTGTGCCGTCAAAGTAATTCTTCATGGACTTCACTAGCTGGGTGGGTCTCAAAGTTCTTGTGTGCTCTCTAGGCCTCGGTAGAGGGAATCCATCTACATTTCTTTGGTTCCTGTGAGCTCTAAGCATTTCAGGTTCTACCCTATTCGTCTCCGTCCTCGTCCTTTCTCTGCCCACTGGGTTGGCAAAGCTTACTTCTGGTCTATCTCTACTTTTGTCTCTTTGAGTTCCATGAGCTTGGGATGTTCCCGCTCCAGGGTGACCATAGGATACATTTGATCTTGGTTGGGGGAAAATGAATTCACCCTTCCAAGTGTAAGCATGCTTATCATTTTCTGTCACCGCAAAGATCCTCTCCGAAGTGTGATCTAAGTAGGTCACTCTGCCTGGGCTATCAGGATCCTTAAACTCATAGATCATGATATTTCCTATATCAGTTGGCTGATTGGATTTATACCTCCAAAAGGCTTCGTCAGTTTCTCGATTGAGGAGCAACTCTATGCTCTTGTTGTCTTGGGGAACCCACTCAGGCGTGATAATCCTAGTGAGAACAGATTTGCCTCGGGGTGTTCTAGGTTCTACTCCCATGTTTCCTTGTTCCAAGTCACCTAAGTCTGCTTCTGAGATTACATTTCCAAATTCATCTGTCCGATCTGGGTGACTGGTGACTACGTATATGGTTCCTTCTTTGTCCAGGTATGCACCGTTTTCAAACTTGACAGCTGGGTGCTCTAGTCCTATGGATTGGTCAGGGTTTTTAATCTGGACCACGGATCTTCCTAGGCCGTCCTCATAGATGCTAGCACCTAATCGGTTGGTCCTAAGGTATTCCAACTGTGTTTTGTAAGGGCCTTCTACCCTGTACAAGTAAGGCACTCCTGAACTTCCCGTAGGTCTGTCCATGCCTTGAGACATCTCTGACTCACTGGTCTCAGAGCTAGGGTAGTACGAGTGGTGGCTCAACTGCTGGGCCCAAGACCTAGCAGTGTGGTTAACACTAGCCTCTGAAGACCTAAGGCTCTGTCTCTCCCTTACTAGATGTCGTCCTGATCTAAGGTTCATATGCCTATCTAAGTAGTCCAATTCTTTGCCCAGAGTACAACCTCGTTGCTGGTTACTTTATATTAGTCACTTGATTCTTTTTAGTTATTTCTCGTGTTTAAGGTCTTGTCTGATATTACGTCGTCAGGAATACTTGAATGTTCTTCGTGCTTTCAGGTTGATCGTTCCACGTTAGGTTCTTTTCCTTTATGTTATCGACAGTACAGAGATTAAGTTTTTAGCTTGAACTTGAGTTTTTAGGCAGTCTTCAACTTGATACCCGCCTATCGTCGCCCTGACTTACTCCTACCTCTAGTCGTTCTTAGCCTAGGCTATGAATTGACAGAGGGGGTTAAAAGTTTCCAACCTTTTGCTTCCTGTTCGATTGCCCTTGAGTGCCCAGGAAGTGTGTTCCCAAGCTTGCACTTACTCTTGCTTAGAACGTCTTTCGATGCTCTCAATAGATCTGTAAGAGTTCCAAAGTTAGCTTACAGATTTAAATTCCAATGACAGAACCAATGATTTTCATTCTTGTAGCACACACACAAACTTGCATAGTGATTTTTAAGAAAACAATCCTAAAGACCCCTGACTTTGATCCTCCTGGATATGGTCAACTTCAAAATACTCTATCTGAAAGTCAACGTATTATCTTTATAAAAAACAGTTGAGGGCTTGTAGTAGATGCCACGAGCTTTCCAACAAGCCCTAGAGCTCAAAAAATTGATTTCGGATGAAGAAGTTATGACTGTTCAGGGTTTAGGGGGTTAAGACAAGATTCAATCTGGCTGACAGATCCTAGGATTTTCTCCCAAAACTCAAGTGTAGGCACCTCAATAATGCTAATGGATTGACCAATATGCCACCAAATTTTTCCCAAAACTTGAAATAAAAATCCCTAATTTTTTTGGCCGAAAAGCCTGTCAATCGCGATCGACAGGTCTGTCAATCGCGATTGACAGAGGTGTCCGTCGGGGCTGTCAGTCGCGATCGACAGTGTCAATCGCGATCGACAGAGTCGATCGTGGCTGTCAATCGCGATCGACAGTATCAATCGCGATCGACACGTTTTCCGGTTTTTTTCGCCGAAATTTCAGTCAATCGGGGGCCTATCAGTCGCGATGGACACGTGGCTATGCGCAAAAGTCAATCAATCGTGGAATTTCAGTCAATCGCGATCGACGGTGTCAATCGCGATTGACAGAGGTGTCGGTCGTGGCTGTCGATCGCGATCGACGGTATCAATCGCGATTGACAGGGTCCTACGTGGCAGTCAGTCGATCGTGGAGGTCTGTCGATCGCGATTGACAGGGTCTGTCAGTCGCGATTGACAGGGTCTGTCGGTCGCGATTGACAGAGGCTGTCGGTCGCGATTGACAGAAAACCTCGGAATTTTTCTACTGTTTTTAATGTTTTAGGATGTGCTCTTTGTGCTTGTTCTAGTGGTGCACTCAATTTTGTAAAAGACCAAAAAATTCTGTCAGTCGCGATCGACAGAAGCCTGCGACCGCGAGACAGTTGCGTCGAGTTTCGTACCTGCGCGAGAAACTGGGGATGATGATACGGCAAGAACCTGCAATGAAACTCAAGAAACATGCAAAATCCGCACACACAATATCGCTCTCTCGCTCTCTCTCACAAGTGAAATGAGGGAAATGAGGTGGGGAAGGTGATATGATCAAAAAACAGAAATTTTCGCGATGATGGAGATGGAGGTGGGAGATGGTGATGATGATGATGGAAATGAAGATGGAGAAGAAAGTAAAAGAAAATCGATGAGAGTGAAGAAAATACCTACAACTCCAACGCGTCAACTCTACGTCTTACCATCACACGCTCGTCCTCAAAGCTCGATCCCCGACAACGGCGCCAAAATTTGGTGTAGCTCAGTGATGAGTAGCACCTCCTTTAATGTCAATCCGGGAAGACGTGAGGTTGGTATGAAGACCTCGAGCAAGTGGCGGCACAAGTGCGTGAGTGAGAAGCACACTAGCATCCACACACATACACACACACGCGCACACACGGCAAGACAAAGAGTGAGAATCAATGGAGTTCTTAGATTACTTTCAAAAGCTCTTACAAGTTTGTTTCAATTACAATCTACCCCAAAAATGAGCTCTCTAGCTCTTTTTATAGTTTTTGGCTAAGTTTTGGCCTTGTCCAGACCTAGTGTCCGGCCTAGTTAAAAATTAGGTTCCAGGGCTTATTTGAGGGCTCAAACGATATCTAAAAAATACGAAATTTGGCAGGTAGATACTTCTAAAGGTCCTCAAGCTCAAGGACTCCTTGGCTTGCACAAAATGGAGCTACAAAAAGATGAAATGATATTTACAATGGTGTTTAGTGATGAGAATCACTTTTAATTGGTGTAGAGGTTTTGAAAAATTAAGGTTGCCTTAGTGCTAAATCTGCGTGAATGTTCATAAGTGCTTCTTCCTGAAGAAATTTGTTGGCCTATTTGCCAGATCTTCGTTGACTCCCTTGTCTGCTTGTGCCTTCTCTCCCTTGTCCGCTGCTAACATAGATAGAGAGATAGAGAGATAGAGAGATAGATAGATAGATAGAT
>CM035409.1:25394819-25397319 GCA_020310875.1 Ceratopteris richardii | reverse complement strand
TAGCCAAGGGAGAAAAATCAGGTAGATTGTTTACCTTTGAACTTGAAGACACTAAGAATATTGCTTTGTACAACTATAAGGACCAAACCCTATCAGAATTGGAGATTTGGCACAAGAGATTAGGTCACATTGGAGAGAGGACCATAAAACAAATGAGCAGGGATCAATGTGTACTTGGGATACCTAATGTATCCAAGCAACACATGATATACAAGTGTGGGGCTTGTCAATTTGGTAAGTCTCACAGATTGCCCTATACCAAGAAAGGTTTTATGCATGAAGATTATCTGGAATTGGTGCATACAGATGTGTGGGGACCTAGCAAGGAGCCATCCATATCTGGATCAAGGTACTATGTGTCCTTTCTTGATGACTATAGCAGGTGGACTGTTTTATACTTCATGAAACATAAAGATGAAGTATTTAATTGTTTCAAAAGGTATCTTGCATTAGTTGAAAATCAAACAGGTAGACATTTGAAGAGGCTAAGGTCAGATGGTGGTGGAGAATACTTCTCCAATGACTTTGAAGATTTCTTGCAAGAAAGAGGCATCAAGAGGGAGATTACTACAAGGTACTCACCTGAACAAAATGGGGTAGCTGAAAGGAGGAATAGACTCATTGTAGAGACAGCTAGGTCTATGCTAAATGAAAAGAAATTGCCAAACTATCTTTGGGCAGAGAGTGTATCTACTGCCACATATTTGATTAACAGGTTACCATCAAAGACACTTGATGGAATGACACCCTATGAGGCTTGGCATGGTAAGAGACCATCTCTGGATCATTGTAAAATCTTTGGGTGTGTTGCATATGTGCATATTCCCTCACAGGTAAGGGGAAAGCTAGACCCTAAGGCTGAAAAGTGTATCTTCATTGGTTATGATTTGAATCAGAAGGGATACAGGTTCTATAACCCCTCAAACAAAGGCTTCAAGGTAAGCAGAGATGTCATATTTGATGAAAATGATTCATGGTATGAAAATGAGTGCAGGAAGGTTAGTCTACCTTATGACATGGAAGAAGACTTTCCCAAGCTTAGCAGGCAAGAACCAATTCAGAAAGAGGACACAAGCTCAGATGATGAAGACACCATCAACATTGAAGAATTCAAGGCTTGGAAATCAAAAGGGAAGATGAAGATGAAGCAACTAGAAGACAATCCAGAATCCTTAACTCAAGCTATGAGGAGATCTCAAAGAGAAAAGAAGAAACCTATTAGGTATGGGTATGATACTTCACTTGTAACCAAGCACTCTGTATATCTTGCAAAGGATATCTTGAATGAAGAACCAGGTACATTTGAAGAAGCAATTACTAAACCAGAATGGAAGGAAGCAATGGATGAAGAAATGGAGGCTCTCAAGGAGAGTGATACTTGGGACTTGGTACCCAAGAAAGACTCCATGAAGGTGATAGGATCCAGATGGATCTACAAGCTCAAAAGGAATTCAGATGGTACAATAAACAGGTATAAAGCTAGGTTGGTAGCCAAGGGTTTTGCACAAACCCAAGGCATTGATTATGAGGAGACATTTTCTCCTGTGGCCAAGATGCCAACTATCAGAGTTATGGTGAGTGTAGCTGCATCCAAGAATTGGAACATGTACCAATTGGATGTGAAGAATGCATTCTTGAATGGATGGATATCTGAAGAAGTCTACATGTCACAACCACCTGGCTATGAAGATCCAAAAAAGGTACATTATGTTTGTAAATTGAAGAAGGCTCTGTATGGTTTAAAGCAGGCACCTAGAGCATGGAACTACAGATTGACCACCTATCTCCTAGACCAAGGATTTGTGATGAGCAAAGCAGACACTTCTCTATTCATAAAAAGAAGTAGTACAGAGGTAATCTACTTATGTGTTTATGTTGATGACATCATCATTATAGGCAATGATGTCAATGGGATTAGACACATCAAAGGACAGATGATGAAAGAATTCAAGATCAGTGATCTTGGACTATTAAAGTATTTCTTAGGTCTTGAATTGATCTACACAAATTCAGGTATCTACATCACTCAAAAGAAGTATGTACAGGATATGGTCAAGAAGTTTGGTTTGCAGGATGCTAAGGTATCTACTACTCCAATGGAGGTTAACCAAAAGCTAAGTGCTCATGAAGGAGAAGAGATCAAAGACATTACAGGATACCAAAGTATGGTAGGTAGTCTGAACTATGCTACCTTGACAAGAATTGACATAGCATATGGAGTTAGTGTGCTTAGTCAATTCATGCACAAACCTAGGGTACCTCACCTAGAGGCAGCCAAGAAAATCTTGAAGTATTTGAAGGGAACACAAAGTCATGGTTTGTACTTTCCTTATACATCAGATATTGACATAAAAGTTTACTCAGATGCAGATTGGGCAGGTTGCAAGGATGACAGGAGGAGTACATCTGGTTACATATGCTTTGCAGGTGATAAACCAATTTCTTGGTCATCCAAGAAACAACCCACAGTGGCATTGTCATCCACTGAAGCAGAGTATAG
>CM035409.1:25330498-25372319 GCA_020310875.1 Ceratopteris richardii | reverse complement strand
CCCCCCCCCCCCCCCCCCCCCCCCCCCCCCCCCCCCCCCCCCCCCCCCCCCCCCCCCCCCCCCCCCCCCCCCCCCCCCCCCCCCCCCCCCCCCCCCCCCCCCCCCCCCCCCCCCCCCCCCCCCCCCCCCCCCCCCCCCCCCCCCCCCCCCCCCCCCCCCCCCCCCCCCCCCCCCCCCCCCCCCCCCCCCCCCCCCCCCCCCCCCCCCCCCCCCCCCCCCCCCCCCCCCCCCCCCCCCCCCCCCCCCCCCCCCCCCCCCCCCCCCCCCCCCCCCCCCCCCCCCCCCCCCCCCCCCCCCCCCCGGTTCATTGTATCTTATCTGCATGTGCAATAATATTATTCTTTTCTTGGTCAAGTGCTAAGTGTTTCATAAAAAAACACTACCAAAATATACGAACATACAATGGATGCACAACATACAGGAAAAGCTCTGATTTGACATGTGTGTTCACTGTATCTTATCCGCATGTGGAATAATATTATTCTTTTCTTGTTCAATTGCTACGTTTCTCATAAAAATCACTACCAAAATATACCAACATACAATGGATGCACAATACCAGAAAGGAGTATAGCATGTTGGCATTCTGGCAAACCCTATCACACTAAAGCTAAATTTCATGTGTGCATCAATGCTAATAGACCCTACATTGCACAGATACATAATATGTGGCATATACTCTGGTAGTTATGTATGCGAACACACTTCAGACTGTTGGAACTTGGGACAATTTTCTCCCTCTTCAGGAGGTTCCTTTCCTTTAGCTAGTATATATGTGAATAACTCCAAAGTGCTACTTATTTATACATTCTATGCTTTTTAATACATTCTATGTTGTGCTTAAAAGCTTGTTCTTCTTCCTTTTGTTATTTATATGTATCCCCGATTCCCAAGCTCGAACAATTGGTATCAAAGCCTATTCTTGATTCTTGATGCATGTCATAGAAACATCCCCAGTCATTGTTCAAGATCACCATCACAACTATTGAGCATACTCTTAGTGTTGTATACTTCCAAACCAATCCTTTAGGAAGTTGTTTTATGAAACTCAAAAATTGATTTGAGTTGATTTCCACATTTGAATGCACTATCAAGCGGTTGTGCATACAATTTCATCTTTATGTGTGAAATACATATTTACATTTCTTTCATTCAATTCAAGTGGCTAAAAGTTTGTTATAGGTATAACGGAGATCCATTAGGTTTTTGTCATCAACGACTTTGAGAAGAAAGTAATGTTTTGCATCACATTACAATCAGTAGTCATGCTTGAGAACAATGATGTGTTTTATATGTTGGCTTTTGAGGATAAGATGGATGCTTGAAAGTACCCATTATGGAAATACATGATGCAACATGGTTATGAATGTCTAGAACAAGATTTTCACACCATTTTAGACGAAAAATTTTGGCATGCACATTTTGGCCATCTAAAATTTGCCAATTTTTTAGTTTGTAAATTTTTGATATGGGTCTTCTTTGCCGAAAGCATGCCTCTAGCCTTTTGCGATAGTGTACATGCCAATTGCAATGATCCACACCTGATGTGTAACGTAGTGCCCCATTGTGCTCTAAGATGGATGCTTGAAACTAGCCATTATGGAAATATATGATGCAACATTTCACACTAGTTTAAACCAAAAAAATTGGCATGCACATTTTGGCCATATATAATTTTCCAATTTTTTAGGTTTGTAAATTTCTGATATGGTGTACTCTTTGCCTAAAGCATGCCTCTACCTTTTGCGATAGTGTACATGCCAATTGCAATGATCCACACGATGTGTGACATAGTGCCCCAATGTGCTCTAAGCAATAAGTTCCCTAAAGGTGTTAGGAGTCCCTAAGACACACCCAAGTAAGTGCGGACACAAGATAAATCCATTTATAGTCCCATTCCCATAGAATCAAGCTCATTCAATACCCCAGAGCACTAAAAAACATATAGCCATTTCATTAAGCATGATTAAATTTCACCTACATGCTCAATTTAATGCCAAATAATTGAGTTCGGAGCCACTAGAAAAAAAGAAATTAAGAACCGTACACACTTTCCATACCACAAAACATGAGGAATAAAACTTTCACAACATACAATTGATGAACAATAGCACAAGAAGCATGAAACATTCTTTTATTTGTATTAAAATTCTGAGTACAACACATAAGATTATCTTGTAGAACAGAACATACGTGTCATAATAATTAAAGATTCTATCGTTTTTAAATTATCTATGAGGCAAAAGTTTTCTAACTAAGTAATCCTACCCACCACTTGCCAGAGAGCCAAGTCTCACGTGCATGCATTCATCTATGAAGTAATCCTACCCACCACTTGCTAGAGAGTCAAGTCTCACGTGCATGCATTCATCTATGAAATTATTAGGTTTATTATATGTTAGTTATTCTATTTGCACATAACTATGATTGGTTACATGTGCAAAATATATGGCATTACTCCCTTTTTTATCCGTAGATAGAGGGAATGGGCATTCATATGTATGGAAGTGTGCTTGTGTATGTATGGGGAAATGTGTGTATAAGTATGCATGAATGTACGTGATTATATATATATATATATATATATATATATATATATATATATATATATATATATATATATATATATATATATATATATATATATATATGCAAGCATATATTTGTGTGAGCATGTGTGGAAAGTTAGTGTATGTGTGTACTTAAGTGTTTGTGTATGTATATCTATATATGCTTTTGTATGTATATCTATTTCTGCTTCTGGATCTATCAGAGGTCCATCTGTCCATTTTTTAAACCAATCCATAGGCATCATAGGTTTTGGATACTGACATGTTTCAAGCTTTCCATTAAAATGTATCGCTTCTCTTTAAGATCTTAATGGATGATCATCATGCAAGAATCGTGGATGTCGAAGATAAATATTTTTGTTGAGATTCTTACTATAGGTTGATCTCAACCAATCACCACAATATGGACAAGCTTTATAACCCTTAGTAGATATTCTTGCATCATGGAAAATTATAATAATATAATTAGATTAAATCATATTTATTTACATGCATATTGAATAAAAAAATTACATCAATACTTGAACAAACACCATATCCAGGAAAATCGTGAATAGTCCAAGCCACAATACCACGAACCGTAATATGTCTTTCATTGATGCTTTTCGATACATCAATGACATTAATACCTCTCCATAACTCTTGAAGATCGTCAATGAGAGGAGCAAGATATACATTCATATCTTTAGCTTGTCTTTTGCCTGGGATTAAAAGTGAAAGCATTAAATGTTCCTTTTTAATGCTAAGATATGGCGGAAGATTGTAGTTTATGACTACCACTAGCCATGTTGAACATTTACTGGATTTCATGGAGAATGGATTAACCCCATCTAATGCAACTTCTAACTTTAGATTCTGTGGATTTTGTGCAAATTCAGGCCATGTAGAATCAAGATGCTGAAAAGCAACACTATCATGAGGAATTCTGATTATTCCATTAGTACTTTTGTGATCATGTCCCCAAGTCAAAAGCTTTGATAATTCGGGGCTTTGAAACATGTGTCTAATCCGTGGAGCCAATGGAAAATGTCTCAATACCTTTTTTGGGATTTTATCTCCTTCACCCTTATATCGAGGAGATTGACATTTGGGACATGTCAAAGAGTCTGCATATTCACCTCTATATAAAATACAATCATTAGGACATGCATGTATACATTGATAATCTATACCAAGATTGTTGATTATCTTCTTCATTTCATCATGTGAGGTAGGAAGAATATTCTGACTTGGGAAAAACTTTTAAGATAATAACCTGTAAGTTTATAAAAAAAAGATATATTAAAAAAGGTAAATAAATAAATATACATATATACATGTAGGTTTTTGTTCTTACTTTAGATAAGGTAAGAACTTGAACTTGAATTGAATGAACACTTTTTGTCCGTGCATCTTTTAAAACTATTAATGCATCTTTCAAAATATTCATGCAAAATTTGATTGTTTTGGATGGCAGGATACGATTGTTTGTTTTGGAGGATATGAGGTATGTACCTTCATTGAATGATTTGTCGATTCACACATATGTTCAGTTTGAAAGTGTGAGAAGCGGATTTATAATTGTTATTTAAAGAATTTGGCACTGTTTATAGGCCATACAATGGTGACCTGGATGAATCGCATGCATAGAGGTTACTCAAGATAGAGCAGGATTTCTGGGGTATGCAATAAACCTCTTGCATGTCAATGATGAGCTTCTGAACTTTAGGATACAAAGTGGAAATCATGGTGACTTGAGAGGATCGCTTTTATACAGCTTATTCAAAGAACTTCAGGTTTATGACATGCAAGAGGTTTACTGCATACCCTAGGAATCCTGCTGGCACTAGTCCATTATAATCAGATTGCTCTATCTTGAGTAACCTTTGTGCATGCAATTCATCCAGGTCACCATTGTATAGCCTATAAACAGTGCCAAATTCTTTGAATAACAATTATAAATCCGCTTCTCACACTTTCAAACTGAAGATATGTGTGAATCGACAAATCATTCAATGAAGGTACATACTTCATATCCTCCAAAACAAACAATCGCATCCTGCCATCCAAACAATCAATTTTTTTGCGAATATTTTGAAAGATGCATTAATAGTTTTAAAAGATGCGCAGACAAAAAGTGTCCATTCAATTCAAGTTCTTATTCTTACGTTATCTAAAGTAAGAATAAAAACCTGCATATATATATATATATATATATATATATATATGTGTGTGTGTATATATATATATATATTTATGCATATATATATATAAATACATAGAAAATTGAAAATTATACCTTAATAGTGTCGAAACAGATACATTACTCCATCTAAAATGATTTTGAAGGTTGAGAATAAGTAAGCTCGCACTTAGTCGTGTCAAACAACTTCCTTCATATACATGCTTTAGACATTCCTCTCGAAGATATTTCTCATTTTTAGAAATATCAATGCTCTCACTGTCATTTTGATACCAATCCTCGATAAAATCTGCCATGCCATCATCTTCATCATTGTCACACAAATCTTGTACTTTATCGTCTTTTGAATATAGATCTTTCAACTTTGCATATTGCAGAGGATTAATTTTGTGTAGCCTCCTCATGGAAGCTTCTGATAAGTGAGGTCTTACTGGTAATTGTGAATGCTCTGGAAGAATATCATCAACATCATACATTGGAATCTACACATATAAATAAAACTCATTAGTATTCCATAAATGAATAAAAAGTAAACTTCAAATATAAAATTAAGTATATAACTTATTAAATATGGATAGAAAATTTTTATTCTCTCTAGCTAAAAGGTGCTCTTGGAGGTCCACGCCATCCATAATTCACTAATAGTTCATCACGAGCATGTAATGTAGTAATAGCATTGACAACTATGTATCTTGATACATCTCTACTCATGTATGGTGATTCATGACTATTTTCTCGCTCCTCAAATGTGCAATTAGTCCTTGAACTATTATGTAACCCTCGACTACTATTTATTAAACCTGCTATATTTCCATGTTTGTAAGGTCTTCCATCAATATATAATCTTTCATTTTCTGCATGTAAAATCCTTCTACTAGTAAGGGATGCTGCGTTCAAGCATATTCCATAAGTACTCATGCTTTGAACATACTCTGAAAGTCGATGCCAATCTCCCCATCTATATATAGGACCACAAAATGACATAAGAGTGACTTCAGAGTTCGGAGGTACATACAAATCCTCTACAATAAAGTGACCACGACCAACATTAGTAATAGTGGATAGAGCAATCATATAGCGATTACCCAAAAAGATGAAAAACTCTCCATCTAAAGGAAGTGGTCCTCTATTCCATCCTCCATATATTTTTCTATTATATGTTTGTACTAAAGAACGATCACGAGCTGGCAATGGATAATCTCCAGCCGTTTCATTCTCTAAACAAGGAGGTAGAGGATTTCTAGAAACCTCTGCTTGTAATTGATGAACAACAAGTCCATGACGTGTACGAGGTATATTAACATTATGAGAAAAATCATCATTATCATCATCATCGAGCAAGTATTCCTGTATATCAACAATAATTTGATTTTATATATGGTTTTTAAATAAAATAATGACATTAATATATATAGAGAAATACATACCCAAGCATTATCACATTCACTAGGTGATCGTGCACGCTCAAAAGTACCATACTCTGCCTCATGTTCAATACATTCCAATCGTGGTCTTCGATATGTGCAATAACAAGAGTTACACCAACATATAATATGCTCTTCATAGTAAAATTCATCATAATTCCTATCGGAGGACACATGTGAAGTTGTTGCATGGGTAGGAGGTGGTGGAGTACCCTCTGATTGATCAGAATCTGCACATAATAAGAAACAAAACAAAAATATAAGTTATGTATCCATCAAATATATTACAGTATAAAGTCGCTGCACGATGAGGAGACGGTGGTGGAGTTCCATCTGATTGATCAGAATCTCCAAATAATGGTATTTGATATTAATAATCTGATTATCTACATACACAAAAAATTCACATATACGTATTTACACATACACACATATTCACATATACACATTTACACATACACACATATTCACATATACACAACTACACATTATTGTGGGATAAATGCATGTATTTTGTATGAATGAGTGTATATGCATGCATGTGTGTGTATGTATATATGTGGATATGTATATGTGTGTTTATGTTATGTGTATGTATATGTGTATATGTGTATATGTATTCATATATGTATGCATATATGTTTGCATGTATATGTGTATGTGGATATGTGTATGTGTATGTGTGTGTATATATTTGTATGTATTCTGATTTTTTTTCTGTTTGAGATTAAATTAACAGGAGATATTGTATGGTCGAAAAAAATAAGAGGCGAGGTAACATACCACCTTAGACGTGGCAGTTTTTTCGTAGATAGCTACGTCTTCAGGAGTCATTTCCTCTGCAGAAGGTACACAAATTAATACTTTATATTTATAATTTTTATATATTTTAGTAATTTTTTACATTTAATTTATGTATTTTTTTTCTTGAATAAACAGGCTGCTGCAAAGAAGAGAGTGGAGTCGGGCCACACATCGCACCTAGGCCAAATGGGCCATAATGGTTTTGTAGCTACGTTTGTAAGTATATGTGTTATTGTGAGTATATTTTTTATTTTAGTTAAAATGCAAGCAACTAATGTTTTTTATTTGTTTCATTGCAGCGAAAGGATTATGGCCAATATCCTACGAAACATGAGATCGAGTATGCTACACATTTTGGATATCGGCGTTTAGGCGAGTATATGCAAGATCATCCTGATGCCTTTATGAGTATTTTTAAATTTTATATAATTATTTTGTTTTTATGAATGATTTAATTATTTTAATTATTTATGTTTGTTATATGTAATACAAGAGTATTATGGAGAGACAAATATGGATGAGGTGGAGAGACAGACACAGGAGGGATGATCTCGATCGTCACAGGGTGATCATGACGATGAGGATGAGGAAGATCAGGATGATCATGATATTGCTGATGATGATGAAGATTAGGATTTTAGTTGATTATGACATTGGATTATATGTATTTACATTGATATATATATATATATATATATTATCTATATATTTTTCATTTGATTTATGTTTTGAATTGTGTGTATGGTATTAAGTAATGAAGAGTTTTGTTCTATTGATTGTTATTATTGTTTATATTAAGCATGTGTTTTAATACTTTAATTATGTATGTGTGTGTATATGTATGTATGTGCATGTGTATGTGTGTGTATATGTATGTGTGTGCATATGCATGTGTATGTACGTATGTGTATATGTATATGCATGTATATGTATAACTCTATGTGTATATGTGTCTATGTGCATGTATATGTGTATATGTAGGTATGTGTATGTGTGCTCATGTGTATATGTGTTTTAATACTTTAATTATATAATTCATTCATATGTGTGTACTTAAGTGTATATGTATGTGTGTGTATATATATGTATGTGCATGTGTATGTGTGTGTATATGTATGTATGTGAATGTGCATGTATAAGTGTATATGTGTGTATGGGTATGTGCATGTGCATGTGTATGTGTGTGTATATGTATATGCATGTATATGTATAACTCTATGTGTATGTGTGTGTATGTGCATGTATATGTGTATATGTAGGTATGCGCATGTGTGTGGGCATGTGTATATGTGTTTTAATACTTTAATTATATAATTCATTCATATGTGTGTACCTAAGTGTATATGTATGTGTGTGTATATGTATGTATGTGCATGTGTATGTGTGTGTATATGTATGTATGTGCATGTGCATGTATAAGTGTATATGTGTGTATCAATATGTGCATGTTCTTGTGTATGTGTGTGTATATGTATATGCATGTATATGTATTACTCTATGTGTATGTGTGTGTATGTGCATGTATATGTGTATATGTAGGTATGTGCATGTGTGTGTGCATGTGTATATGTGTTTTAATAGTTTAATTATATAATTCATTCATATGTGTGTACTTAAGAGTATATGTATGTGTGTGTATATGTATGTATGTGCATGTGTATGTGTGTGTATATGTATGTATGTGCATGTGCATGTATAAGTGTATATGTGTGTATGAGTATGTGCATGTTCTTGTGTATGTGTGTGTACATGTATATGCATGTATATGTATGTGTCTGTATATGTATATGCATGTCTATGTATATGTGTGTATATGTATATGTGTATATGTATATGCATGTGTATGTATATGCATGTGTATGTATATGCATGTGTATGTATATGCATGTGTATATGTATGAAACATGCATGTGTATGTGGATGCATTTGCATTTGCATCCATGTGCATGCATGTGAATGCGCATGCATGTGGATGTGCCTATACACCTATTTGCATATATGTTAATGTGTGTATGTATGTATATATATATACACACACACACACACATATATATATATATATATATATATATATATATATATATATATATATATATACACACACACATATATATATATATATATATATATATATATATATATATATATATATATATATATATATATATATATATATATATATATATATATACACCTATTTGCATATATGTTAATGTGTGTATGTATGTATATATATATACACACACACACACACACACACATATATATATATATATATATATATATATATATATATATATATATATATATATATATATATATATATATATATATATATATATATATATATATATATATATATATATATATATATATATATATATGCAATAATGCATGCATGTAAGTCTTTTTATGTGGTTGTAGGAATGTTTGTGCATATGCATGTGTATATGTGTGTATGTCTAAGTGTATGTGCACATGTATCTGTGTGTATATATGTGTGTGTATGTGCATGTGTATATGTGTATATGTGTGAAAGTGCATCTTGATTATGTATAAGTGTATAAGTACATATCAATAAGTGTGAGTATGCTATGTAATGAAAATAACACAATTCAAATGATCTACAAAGAATAGAAATTGTACTTGCAATTGTTAGCCATACTTTTTGCTTGGTTAGCTTCATGAATAACCTCCAATAAACAGAGAAAGAAGAGAGAGAGAGAGAGAGAGAGAGAGAGAGAGAGAGAGAGAGAATTCAAAGAGAGAAAGATGTAGAAAGAGAGAAATAGAGACAGAGGGAGACAATAAGAGAGAGCTTAGGCAAAACAACAATTCTGCATATACTTGCTTCAGCTCGTAAGCACAATGCAATTACGAACGTTGGAGAGCTCTTCGATCGGATGCATGAAAATGCCGATCGAAGAGCCTCCAATGGTTTAATTTTTGTCCGTCAACAGACCATCGTGTCAGCGATGCTGTTCGTCGTCACATAAGCGACACCTTTTAGCGTCACTTATGCGACGCACAAAAGCATCGCTTATGCGACACTTTTAAATAGCATCGTTTTAGCGATGCTATATTGGAGGGTCACATTCCCATCGCATCACAAGTCACAAAAACCATCGTGTTATGCCTCGTTTAATCGACAGTTCGCGCGCGACGCTAATTACGATCCATGTTGCAATGTTATAGTGACGAAATTCTATCACCTTAACCGTCGCTACATGCCCGTATTCTTTGTAGTGTATGATTGGTTACATGTGCAAATATATGGCATTATTCCCTTTTTTATCCATAGATAGAGGGAGTGTGCATTCACATGTATGGAAGTGTGCTTGTGTATGTATGTGGAAATGTGTGTATAAGTATGCATGAATGTATGTGATTATATATATATATATATATATATATATATATATATATATATATATATATATATATATATATATATATATATATATATATATATATATATGCAAGCATATATTTGTGTGAGCATGTGTGGACAGTAAGTGTATGTGTGTACTTAAGTGTTTGTGTATGTATATCTATATATGCTTTTGTGTGAGTCTATATGTGGTGTATATGTGTGCATAACTAATGCTAAGTGCCTACGTTTTCATGTGCAATTGTATGGGGTATGAATGTATTTATACATGTATTGTATGTGTGTATGTGTTTGTACCCATACATGTGTATGTAGGAATGTGGAAATATGTGTCTAAATATGGAGGTGTGAATGTGTATTTTTGTGATGAACGTGTCTATGTCTGGTTATGTGTATGAGAATTTGTGTGTATTTATGTCTATGTCTGGTTATGTGTATGAGAATGTGTGTGTATTTATCTCTATGTCTCTGGCGATAAATAATATGTATATGTATGTATCGCAATATAAATTATACAATAGATTAAAAAGTAAAACAAAATAGATATTAAAGAACAAAATGAATATTCCTTAATATTGCAACAAAAAATAAATATGTGCATAATATGTGACTTGTGTATGTGTGTGTGCTATCTAAATACTTACGTGTGTAATAGTTGAGTGTTGTGCATGTGTTTACGTCTGTGTCCATGCGTGTATCCACATGTGATTTTGTGTGTGTGTGTGTGTGTTATCTAAGGTAATTGTGTGCATGTTTGTTTGTATGTATGTGCATATATATGTCTGTGTGCTTGTGCGTGTGTTACTTTTTATGTTTTTATCACGTACACGGAGAGAGAGAGAAGAGTCTCGATCCCCCCTCCTCTCGTTGCAAGTGACGCTAGATAGAGGGGAGAGAGAGAGACAGGAGTCTCAATCCCCCCTCCTCTTGTTGCAAGTGGCGAGAGAGAGAGGGAGAGAGAGAGAGACTGCTGTTGTTCCCCCTCCATCCGGCTAAAGAAATCACTATATAGAAAGAGGCACAGAGAGAGAGAGAATTACCATTCCCCCCTCCTCCTAGCCCAGGGCGACACAAGAAAGATACATACAGAGACATATATATAAGGAGAGAAAGAGAAAGAGGAAGAGAGAGAGAGAGAGAGAGAGGGAGAAGGAGAGATTCTATGTTCTCCCATCCTCGGAGATGTTCATTGCATCAGAGATAGAGCACCTAACGCCAAAGAGAGAGAAGAACATATTCTCTCTCCTCCTCCCGACTATAGATGGTAACAGAGATATAGATGATGATGCCAAATATATATATATATATATATATATATATATATATATATATAAAGCGAGAGAGAGAGAGAGAGAGAGAGAGAGAGAGAGAGAGAAACATGATATAAATCCTAAAGCTTTGGTCTACAAGTGCATACAAGAAGCATTCTTTTGGACTACATTGTTTTAGTACGACACTATGCTTACTAAAAAAACAAAGACTCTCTAAACCCCTGCAGAACACAATCAACGCTAGAGAGAGAGAGAGAGAGAGAAGGGATGAGAGAGTGAAATCACTACCAAAATATACCAACATACTATGGATGCAAAATACAAGAAACGATTATAGCATGCATGTTGGAATTGTGGCGAACCCAATCACAATAAAGCGAAATGTCATGTGTGCATAAATTCGAGTAGACCTAACAAAGCACAGGTACATTATATGTGGTAGTATATTCTTGTAGTAATGTGTGTAAACATACTTGAGATTGTTGGGACAACTTTTTCCCTCCTTAAGAGGTTCTTTCCGTTCAGCTACTATAGATGTCAATAACCCTAAGGGCCTACTAATATATGTACATTCTATGTTTTGAATACATTCTATGTTGTGATCATAAGCTTCTTCTTCTTCTTTTTGTTATTTGTATGTGTCCCCAATTCCCAAACTCGAACAATTAGTCTCAAAGCCTATTCTAGATTCTTGATGCATGTCATCAAAATATCCCTAGTTATTGTTCGAGATCACCATGACAACTGCTTAGCATAATATTGGTGGTGTCTACTTCCAAACCAATCCCATAGGAGATTTTTATGAAACTCAAAAATTTATTTTAGTTGGTTTCCACATTTGATTGCACTATCAAGCGGTTGTGCATACAATTTCATCCTTATGTGCCAAATAGGTATTTACATTTCTTTAATTCAATTCAAGTGGCTCAAAGTTTGTTATAGGTATAATGGAGATCCATTAGGTGTTTTTCGTCAATGTTTTGAGAAGATATTAGTTTTTTGAATCATAGTATAGTCAAAAGTCATGGTTGAGAACAATGATGTGCTTTATATTTTGGCTTTTGAGGATAAGTTGGATGGTTAAAATTACCCATTATGGGAATACATAACACAACATAGAGAGTCTAGGAATACATCCTAACATAGCTCCAAATATTAAAAATGTAGTTGATGGAAGTGGTGTCGAGGATGTTATGAGTTTTAGCTCTAGTGAAGCTCCTTTTCAGATTCCTCTTGCAACTCTAATTTTGACGATATCAAGTACACCGAAAAAAACTTCCAATAATTGTAGATCAACTTTGATGGGAGGGTTGAGATGCACAAACAAATGGCTTGATGGATTTCTTTGTCAAATATGCCATTATCCTTTATATTCACTCATGCAAACTAGCAAAAGCATTCCTATGATACTCTTGCAACACTATTCAATATAAGAAATCAGGCTTGTACTGCTTACATCTAGAAAAAAATTCAAGAGTGATCATGAATGAAAGTGATTCTATGGTTCGTTTTTGAAAAATAATAAAAGATTTAAAGAAGCAATTCATTACGTCATGTGAAATTTTACCAAACAGTTCAATTGTGCAAAGTGTTCTTACTCTTTTACCTTACGGTTATCCAAGTTTAGCTTCTACTCTTCCATAGATGATGAAAGGAAATCAAAATGCCTTGAAATTTAAAGAGTTTATATTTGCTTTTTGCAAGAAGACTAGTCTATTAAAAATAGGTCAGTCCCTCCAACGCACTCACACACACACATCAATCACCCAAAAATAACCTATATACCCATGTGCGTTTTCTAAATCTGTGAACATGAGTAAGATGAATGAATGAAGGCTTCTTTTTTTTTCTAAAGTGTTGGAAAACGTCACTTTTCCAAGCCTTGTAACTCAAAAACGATGAGGAATCAGTTTGAGCTTGTGTGAGACAAAAATATTCAGTTCTTAAATCTGTACAATAGTGTTAGAGATGCCTCAGGTCCAAATCTGCTTCAAGATATCACTTTTGGGCCCTCCAAAATAAAAAATTCTAGAGAGAGATGAAAAAACAAGAAAAATCTCTTCATTAACCTATCTTCATGGAACCAAATGAAACATAAAACATAGGAACTACAAAAAATTCAATCAGGTAAAGTTTTCCTATTAAGAGTACTCTACCTTTCTCTCATACAACACTTTTTCAGATTCCTTCATCTTCATTCTCGAAATCAACATACTAATTTCATGCGACAACTTTCTAGAGAGAGAATGTAAAAACTTATTGCTACAAAATTTTTGCAGACATGATCAGAATATCCTTAACATAAAATTTCATTATTACCCACTACATTTTTTTTTCCCGCGTGGAAAATCAATGTGGCATCTTACATCAGATTATCTATGTCCTAAAAATAAAAGATACCATTGTTTTTAAACTATCTATGAAGCAACTCTTTTCTAACTAATTGATCCTACCCACCGCTTGCCAAAGAGCCAAGTCTCACCCGCATGCCATTTTCTATGGAATTATTGGGTTTATTACATGTAAATTATTCTATTTTGAACGTAAATGTGATTGGTTGCATGTGCAAATATATGGCATTATCCCCATTACGCTCCATAGATAGAGGGAGTGTGCATTCATATGTATGGAAGTGTGTTTGTGTATGTATGTGGAAATGTGTGTATAAGTATGCATGAATGTTTGGAGTAATACATATATTATATTTATGCACGAATATATTTGTGTGAGCATGTGTGGAAAGTAAGTGTATATATGTACTTAAGTATTTGTGTATGTATACCTATATGTGCTTGTGCGTGAGTCTATATGTGGTGTATATGTGTGCATAACTAATCCTAAGTGCCTACGTTTTCATATACAATTGTATGGGGTATGAATGTATTTGTAGTTTGTACATGTATTGTATGTGTGTATGTGTTTGTACCCGTATATGTGTATGTGGGAATGCGAAAATATGTCTAAATATGGATGTGTGAATGTGTATTTGTGTGATGACCGTGTCTATGTTTGGATATGTGTATTACAATTTGTGTATTTATGCTTATGTCTACGTCGATAAATAATAAATATATGTATGTATCGTAATATAAATGATACAATAGACTTAAAAACAAAATAAAATGGAGATTAAAGAACAAAATGGATATAAAATAATTCTACAACAAAGAATAAATATTTGCATAATATGTGACTCATGTATGTGTGTGTGATATCCAACGCCTCACATGTGTAATAGTTGAGTGTTCTGAATGTCTTTATGTGTGTGTCCATGCGTGTGTCTACATGTGATTTTTTGTGCGTGTCCATGCATGTGTCTACATGTGATTCTCTGTGTGTATGTTATCTAAGGTAATCGTGTGCATGGTTGTTTTCTAGACTTTTTGTTTTGTCAAGTATAAAGTGCTTGCTTTACTCCTTGATACACTTATGGGTGTGATCACATATATTTTCACATAATCCTTTTGGTTGATCATTACTACTCATTAATCCATTTTTTTATGAGGCTATTGATTTTTTCCCAAAATCTAACACTTGGTCATCCTTTTTTTAGCCTTAGTGGTGTTTTGGACACTTCTAGCTCCACTATCATTCTGATCACTTCTCCAATCATCATGGCATCAAAGATCTCAACTACTTCTAGTTGATCACGGTCTACTATAAGTGTTCCCAAGAGGAGCTAGGGCAAAGACCATTTTTACATCCGAAAATATGATGGCACAAACTTTGCTCCATGGAAGAATGAGATTACAGGTGTGTTGATTCAGAGAAGGTGATGTAAGCCAGTAAATGGAATCTCAAAGAAGCGTGCTAGCATGGACGAAGATGATTAGGATGAGTTTCATGAAATGGTTAGGTCTACCATTTGATTGCACCTCGCAAATAATGTTTACTTTACAATATTGGACTTTGAAAGTGTGGAGGAGGTTTGGAAAAAGTCAAGCAATACATCTGAAAAAGATGACATCAATAAAGTGTACCTAATGAGAAAGCTATATGGCCTTCACATGAAAAATACAGATAGTGTTGCTGCTCATTCGAATGCATTTGATGCTATATTCTCTCAATTACAAGCTCCAAAAATGAGGATGTATAATTAAAGCATTCATTTTGTTATGCACCTTGCCATAAATTTTGCACATCTACTAGCCAGAGTGCACCTAGTTGGTTTATGATGACATATGTCGAGCACTCTTGAGTGAGGAGACTTCTAGAAAATCTATGGTTGGCATTCAGAGTGGAATGATGTATATAATGTTCTTGACTCTTCCCAAGGAAAGAATCAACAACATGGTAGGAGACTTCTAGAACATGATAGTGGGGGTTGTGGGGAAGAAGATGAGGGGGAGGGAGGGGGACGTGGAGATGGTGGTGGGGGTGGGTGTGGGGGTTCTGGGGAAAAAGATGAGGGGGTGGAGGGGGTGGTGGAGATGGTGGTGGGGGTGGGTGTGGGGGTTGTGGGGAAAAGATGAGGGGGGTGGAGGGTGTGGTGGAGATGGTGGTGGGGGTGGGGGTTGTGGGGAAAAGATGAGGGGGGTGGAGGGGGTGGTGGAGATGGTGGTGGTGGTGGGTGTGGGGGTTGTGGGGGAAAAGATGAGGGGTTGGAGGGGGTGGTGGAGATGGTGGTGGGGGTCACGGGGGTGGATCAGATAATGCCACACTTTCACATGCCACTCGGACTCAAAGGATTCCTGTGTTGCTTATATAGCTCCAGAATTTGGTTTGCTCACATCTTCCAGCTCACAAGCATTAACCTCTAAAACTTGCCACCATGGCCTCTCCCATCGATAGGAAGCTTGATTTTCAAAAACTTGACTGCAAGAAAAATACAGAATATAATAGATGTTGCAATTGTCAAGTGGGGTACTTTAGTCGCATGCCAAGATCGTGAAGGAAAACGCAATAAAATTTGTGAAGCAGATTCTCCTTGGCGAAACTTATGCCATCGTTTCCCGGAGGTAAGTTCTTCTCAATATGCTCATGAGAAAAAACAACAACCAGGCCCAACTTGGAGGGTAGAAGGTGTGTGTGGGGGGTTGGGCTGCGGGGGAGCATGCACTGGGGGTGTGGGTGGGTAGGAGGGTGAGGCTGAGGTGGTGAGTGGGCAGGGCTACAGAGGCAGGGGGAAGAGAAGGGAGCAGCGGGGTCAGCGAGGTTGGCAGGGGGAATCATCGGAGGGGGCTGCGGGGTAAATGGGGACAAGGGGGTAAGTGGGGACAATAGGTGGGGGTGGCAGCGGGGGAGGCTGGAGCAGCACGCGGGGGGGCTGAGGAGGTAGCAGGGATAGCGGCGAGAGTTTTTGCGGGGATAGCGGGGGGAGAGATGAGGGATTGGCGGGGGCGGGGGAGAGAGGGACTCGCGGGGGCGGGGGAGAGAGGGACTGGGGGCGGGGGTTGCAAAGAGAGAGAGAGAGAGAGAGAGAGAGAGAGAGAGAGAGAGAGAGAGAGAGAGAGAGAGAGAGAGAGAGAGAGAGAGAGAGACAGAGAGAGAGAGAGAGAGAGAGAGAGAGAGAGAGAGAGAGAGAGAGAGAGAGAGAGAGAGAGAGAGAGAGAGAGAGAGAGAGAGAGAGACGGGCACTACAACATCCAAAAATTTTGAAATGCATAATTCAAGTATGTTTATTAGAGTATTCTTCTTGATGAGTAATACCATGTAGTGCATAATTCAAGTAACTTTATTAGAGTATGCTTCTTGATGAGTAATGCCTTTGTGTAGCATCTAATCAAAATGTATACAATCATGTTAAGTGCTTCTTCCCAAAATGAATTAGGTTATGGTAAACTACCTCTTAATTCCATGACCTTTGTAGTAGTTGATGAATTCTGTCAATAAGAATTCCCCTCATGGATTAGTACATAACTTCTTTAGCTTTACTTTCAAAAATCTTGTATCATGTTTTAAATGTGTCAAATGCCTCAACCTTCTCCCAAATAAAATACACCCACATCGTTGTGCAGAGAGATCAACATGTACCAAATCTATAGGATCTTGATCTCAATTACTGATCTTTTTGGAAATGCCTTTATTTATTTCTTGCCCATCATGCAAGCTTCAGATGGTTCTTGCAGAAGTGAAAATGTAGGTAAATGTGCTACCATTTCTTTTCTTTGCATCTCTTTGAGAATGATAAATCCAAGATGCCCAAAATGTTGATGCCAAATTCTAATTGTGTCTTTCTCTTCTACAAAAATGTGGGCGCTTAGCTCATAAAGGTTATCTTTCAACACTCCTTTTATTATAGTATTATTTGTTCCATCGAGAATTTTTTCCCCATCCTTTTTGAAATGTACTCCAAGACCATGATCTCTTATGGTAAAAATTCTGATATAAATTTATTACTAGTGTAGGAACATACAAAACATCAAAGATTTTTTTCTCAACAATAGAGATTGTTCTTGTCCCTTTATCTAGACGTTTAGAGTCATCTCCAACCACTGCATTGATGGGATCTTGTAGATGCATTAAGGAAGCGAGATGCTCCACTATCTAATATCCAAGGTTCATCCACACGAGTTTGGGCAGATGTACATGTTGAATACATGAGTACTTCTACCTCATTTCGTTTGTATCCACATGAGTGCGTCTCCGTTTTGTATCCAGGAGACACTCCATTTTCATTTCATTCCATTTCATATTGTATCTCATTGTATTTTGGTACCTTGCCATTTGGTTCTACCATTGTATTGATTTCTTTTCAAGGGGAATTATCCCACATATGTACTTTGGAGTGGGCATTGAAGAAGATGAAACAACATAAGACTGAGTGGTCATACCTTCTTCTTGTGGAGAAACTGCAATCATGTGGATTGGAGAAGGACGGCTTCTTGGGCAATCTTTGGTGGAGTGATCCTTAGCCTCTGGACAATGCTGACAAGGAGGTGCATCTTCTGGAAGGGAACGCCTATTTTGCATATGGCCATACTCACCACAGCAATAACACATCAATTGCCTATTATATCTGGGCTTCATTGGTCGATTCTCCTCTCTATTAGGTGCATTTGAAGTACTAGCATAATGAATCCAAAGCTTGATGGTTACCTCGTTGCTGTGTACCCTTGAGGTAGTAACAATCTCTAGCTTCATGGCCATCCTTTCCACAAAATTGACAGCTTACCTTGTTAGGACAATTAGCATTGGAATGTCCATTGTTGTTACATATTGTGCACCAAATCTACCTTCTTATATCCTGAGTGGTCCACAAATCTTCTAACTCATGGCGAAGTTGGGCTACTTCATCATCAGTGCGACGTAGTGGTGGCAAGGCCTTCTCTTCTTGTTGATTTCGTTGCATTCTCAATGCCTCCAGTTCCTTCCTCAGTTGCCCAATAGGGTCTAGTTCTGCAACATAATTCGGTTGTGTATCCCCTTCAAAATGTTGCCTAGCTTCTTCAATGCGTGATGCTGCTGCCAAAAAATCATTGAGGGTTGCATCCAATCTAAGAGACTCACGTAACTTCTGCTGAGATGACCTGGGCAAAGCTTTTTCTATCCATTTTTTAACCAAGAAAGCACCTGGAGCATGTGGAAGACGTGCAACAAGTGCTTTTGTCCTAGTGTGAAGTTGATGAAAGGATTCACCAGGTCTCAGCCTTAAGTTCTCTAGTTGATCTAGTGCCCTTTCGGAGGAGTCACTTGGTCAAAATGTCTGTGAGAATGCCGTCTTCAAAGCCTCCCATGTAGCAATATGGCCATCTGCATATTGACTGTACCATTTGTCTACAAGGCCTTCCAATGTGGATGGGAAGAGTACGAGCATTGCATCCTCTCTATTCTGCAAACCTCATCCACGGCATAAGGAGATGAACCTCCTCACATGATCATCAACATCCTCATAAGCTTGTCCCTTGAAAGTAGGGAACTTGATATTGAGTCTAGAGAGTAAATGAGAAAGATCCTCCATTTGCACTGGTGTTTCTTCTGGCGTATCTGAGGAGAAGTCTAATGTTCTGCTATGCTTCTCCTTTGACAGTGGTGTTGCACCCAAATCAATAGATAAATTCAAGGAGGGTAGAGGGGAGGTTGGTTCGCTAGTCGAAGATATAGCTGACTTGTTAAGGCTCCTTCATACACAAAGAGGCTCCTTATCTGCTCGTGTATGGGTCATGTACCTACTTGCAAATGCAATAGGGCAAAAATACTGAAAAAGAGGACTATTTACTATCCTCACAACCTCTCACAGAAATGCAAGTGTCCCACCGGGCATGCCAAACTGTAAAGGAGGTACTAGGGTATCCACTTTTAACAAGAGCAGAAAATATGCACTTCCAATACTTCGCCTACTCAAGGGAGGTCCTCCTTAGGGAAGTATACCCTTTAATATTTCTGTGAGCAGGCAGATCACAATAATTGTACAGTAAATGTAGACACTCAGAGAGAAGATCAATGACAATGGCAATAGTAAAGGATGAAACCACTCCTTAGTTCACACAGATGAATACAATATAGGCAAAAATAATGCTCAAAAGTTGATACTCGGGGCTAACATGCCACTCGAGAACTAAACAACATCAATACATGACATTCATCCAATCCGTACAATGAATACAACTAGATGCAGACTGGTACTGATCATTACAAAGTGTGGAGACTTGCTCCAAGGGGAAGAGCACGAAAATATCACTAACACCAAAAATACCACAGACTCACAATGAATGACAAAACCAAGCCACTTCCTTCACACTATAGTGCTATTAGCCCTCCACTTGGAAGCCCACACTGTGTATCCTCACCATAGAGTGACTCCCTACAGTAGGCTTGTAGCTAGAGAGTGCAAAGAGAGGACCCCTGTACGTACGTATGTATATATGTATCCCAAATGAACACAAGTCCATTACTTTTATAGGCTCCAGTAGGCCAAGAGGGCCTTGCCGATTCCTCACGTCCACTGAATATGCGCCGATTGATTGCCCGAAAATTGGAGGAGTAGATAAAATATGCTACTAGATATCAATTGCATCCTCAAGAATAGGCAGTCGTCATGAATGGTTGGCGTCAACAGACATTTCTCCACTTTCACTTTTACCACTTACTCTTACTGTCACTTTTGCATGCAAGCTGAGATCCTCATTTTGTGCCGCCTGTGATATTGGAATGACCCATTGAGTGTGAGAGATGGTGGGTGGTGGGGATGGATGGATGGAGGGATGGTGAGATGGAGGGTTGATTTTAACCCCAAACAAAGAGCCCAATGAATTCCTTGATTGGAAGAGTCATCTTCTTCATACTCGAAAAGCACCAACGTAACTACATCAGAAGAACTTTTGCCAAAGCATGTTTGACATGAAAGGGATGATCAGGGAGCTGATTTATGTCTTTGGATATCTGACACGTGAGGAGCCAATTGAATTTTCTTGGAATAGTCATCCGAACTTTATCAAGCATGGGTGTGAAGAGAGGATGGGAGTGGAGGTGGAGGGTATAGAGGGAGAAAGAAGGAGGTGGGTGTGGGGGAAAAGATGAGGGTGTGGAGGTGTAGATGGTGGTGGAGGTGGGTGTGGGGGCTGTGGGGGAAAAGATGAGGGGGTGGAGGGGGAGGTGGAGATGGTCGTGGAGGTGGGTGTGGGGGAAAAGATGAGGGGGTTGGTGGGGAAGGTGGAGATGGTGGTGGAGGTGGGTGTGGGGGCGATGGGGGAAAAGATGAGGGTGGGGAAGGTGGAGATGGTGGTGGAGGTGGGTGTGGGGGCCGTGGGGGAAAAGATGAGGGGGTGGTGGGGAAGGTGGAGATGGTGGTGGAGGTGGTTGTGGGGGCTGTGGGGGAAAAGATGAGGGGATGGAGGGGGACGTGGAGATGGTGGTGGAGGTGGGTGTCGGGGATGTGGGGAAAAAGATGAGGGGGTGGAGGTGGAGATGGTGGTGGAGGTGGGTATGGGGGCTGTGGGGGAAAAGATGAGGGGGTGGAGGGGGAGGTGGAGATGGCGGTGGAGGTGGGTGTGGGGGCTGTGGGGGAAAAGATGAGGGGGTGGAGGGGGTGGTGGAGATGGTGGTGGGGTTGGGTGTGGGGGTTGTGGGGAAAAAGATTAGGGGGTGGTGGAGATGGTGGTGGGGGTGGGTGTGGGGGTTGTGGGGGAAAAGATGAGGGGGAGGTGGAGATGGTGGTGGGGGTGGGGGGTTGTGGGGAAAAAGATGAGGGGGTGGTGGAGATGGTGATGGGGGTGGGTGTGGGGGTTGTGGGGAAGAAGATGAGGAGGAGGGAGGGGGACGTGGAGATGGTGGTGGGGGTGGGGGTTGTGGGGAAAAAGATGAGGGGGTGGAGGGGGTGGTGGAGATGGTGGTGGGGGTGGGTGTGGGGGTTTTGGGAAAAAGATGAGGGGGGTGGAGGGGGTGGTGGAGATGGTGGTCGGGGTGGGGGAAAAAGATGAGGGGGTGGTGGAGATGGTGATGGGGGTGGGTGTGAGGGTTGTGGGGAAGAAGATGAGGGGGAGGGAGGGGGACGTGGAGATGGTGGTGGGGGTGGGTGTGGGGGTTGTGGGGAAAAAGATGAGGGGGTGGTGGAGATGGTGGTGGGGGTGGGTGTGGGGGTTGTGGGGAAAAGATGAGGGGGGTGGAGGGTGCGGTGGAGATGGTGGTGGGGGTGGGTGTGGGGGTTGTGGGGGAAAAGATGACGGTTTGGAGGGGGTGGTGGAGATGGTGGTGGGGGTCATGGGGGTGGATCAGATAATGCCACACTTTCACACGCTACTCGGACTCAAAGGATTCCTGTGGTGCTTATATATCTCCAACATTTGGTTTGCTCACATCTTCCAGCTCACGAGCATTAACCTCTAAAACTTGCCACCATGGCCTCTGCCATCGATAGGAAGCTTGATTTTCAAAAGCTTGACTGTAAGAAAAATACAAAATATAATAGATGTTGCAATTGTCAACAGGGGTACTTTTAGTCGCATGCCAAGATCCTGAAGGAAAATGCAATAACATTTGTGAAGGAGATTCTCCTTGGCGAGACTTATGCCATCGTTTCTCGGAGGTGAGTTCTTCTCAATATGCTCATGAGAAAAAAACAACCAGGCCCAACTTGGAGGGTAGAAGGTGTGTGTGGGGGGTTGGGTTGCGGGGGAGCACGCGCTGGGGGTGTGGGTGGGTAGGAGGGGGAGGGTGAGGTGGTGAGTGGGCAGGGCTGCAGAGGCGGGGGGAAGTGAAGGGAGCAGCAGGGTTAGCGAGGTTGGCGGGGGGAATCATCGGAGGGGGCTGCGGGGTAAGTGGGGACAACGGGGTAAGTGGGGACAGCAAGTGGGGGTGGCAGCGGGGGAGGCTGGAGAAGCACGTGGGGGGGCTGAGGAGGTAGCGGGGGGAGTTTTTGAGGGGATAGCGGGGGGAGAGATGAGGGATTGGCGGGGGGCGTGGAGTGAGGGACTTGCGGGGGTGGGGGAGAGAGGGACCGGGGGTGGGGGTTACAAAGAGAGAGAGAGAGAGAGAGAGAGAGAGAGAGAGAGAGAGAGAGAGAGAGAGAGAGAGAGAGAGAGAGAGAGAGAGAGAGAGAGAGAGAGAGAGAGAGAGAGAGAGAGAGAGAGAGAGACGTGCACTACAACATCCAAAAATTTTGAAATGCATAATTCAAGTATCTTTATTAGAGTATGCTTCTTGATGAGTAATACCATGTAGTGCATAATTCAAGTAACTTTATTAGAGTATGCTTCTTGATGAGTAATTCCTTTGTGTAGCATCTATTCACAATGTATACAATCATGTTAAGTGCTTCTTCCCAAAATGAATTAGGTTATGGTAAAGTACCTCTTAATTCCATGACCTTTGTATTTGTTGATGAATTCTGTCAATAAGATTTCTCCTCGTGGATTAGTACATAACTAGTTTAGCTTTATTTTCAAAAATCTTGTATCATGTTTTAAATGTGTCAAATGCATCAACCTTCTCCGAATAAAATACACCCACATCGTTGTGTAGAGAGGTCAACATGTACCAACTCTTTAGGATCTTGATCTCGATTACTGATCTTTTTGGAAATGCCTTTTTTTATTTCTTGCCCATCATGCAAGCTTCACATGGATCTTACAGAAGTGAAAATGTAGGTAAATGTGCTACCATCTCTTTTCTTTGCATCTCTTTGAGAATGATAAATCCAAGATGCCCAAAATGTTGATGCCAAAGTCTCATTGTGTCTTCTTCTACAAAAATGTGGGCGCTTAGCTCATAAAGGTTATCTTTCACCACTCCTTTTATTATAGGATTATTTGAACCATCGAGAATTTTTTCCCCATCCTTTTTGAAATGTACTTCAAGACTATGATCTCTTATGGTAGAAATCTGATATAAATTTATTACTAGTGTAGGAACATACAAAACATCAAAGATTTTTCTCTCAACACAAATGCTAACAACAATAGGGATGGTTCTTGTCCCTTTATCTAGACGTTTAGAGTCATCTCCAACCACTGCATTGATGGGATCTTGTAGATGCATTAACGAAGCGAGATGCTCCACTATCTAATATCCAAGGTTCATCCACACGAGTTTGGGCAGATGTACATGTTGAATACATGAGTTCTTCTACCTCATTTTGTTTGTATCCACATGAGTGCATCTCCGTTTTGTATCCAGGAGACACTCCATTTTCATTTCATTCCATTTCATACTGTATCTTATTGTATTTTGGTACCTTGCCATTTGGTTCTACCATTGTATTGATTTCTTTTCAAGGGGAATTATCCCACATATGTACTTTGGAGAGCCTCCTCCAAATCTATATAAGGAGGGCCTCTTCAACACTTTGTGCTTGGTTAGAAGTTTGTAGAGTCTTCTCTGTGCTATTGGAAACCTCATTTCTAATCCATGTGAGTTTACCTATTTCTTGGTATAGTCACTTTGAGTCTCTCACACTCTTTCTTTTGTTGAGTACACTCTTCTTTTCATTTTTCTTCTGTGCATGTATTCTCTACATGGTATGAGAGTGTTAGGTGGATGTCTTGGTGGTGGCGCTTTTGGAGGTGGTGGAGATGCCCTTGGCGGCATTCTTTTGGTGGTGAAGTTTTCCATCATCTTCCTCATGCTTTGAGAGCATTTTGAATGCTATTTGCCCTCCCAACCACCATTTTCTACCACTGTTTCCCACTCTCTTTCCACATCCCGTTCCCCCTTCCTTGTGGCCATTATGTGCTCATTTGGTAACATTTTGACGAGTCACTATTAGATCTCCAGTTTTTGGAAGTGTTCATAAACACTTGAGCTATGATATTAATCACATTTTGAATGCTTAGAGTGTTCATAAACACTTGCATTTGGATATGTGCCATGTAAGTTTTTCACTTGTGGTCCTTAGAAAATTTCCTCACCCCATTTTTCATCTATGCATTGTACATCGGTTTAATCCCATTCGGAAGGAGCGGTTTATTCGTTCTCACAGCGACATCTATGCAATCCATGCGTCGATATGAACAATCCATGCGTCGGTATGAACAATGGTGCTGTGAACTTGTGTGAACTTCTATCATAAAAGCTCAAGCAAATTGTTTTTGAAAATCTCTGAAAGTTGACAGAAGAGAGGTTGTCGGTCACATAGCTGCGCTTGTGCCCGCTACGCTCTCTCTCTCTCTCTCTCTCTCTCTCTCTCTCTCTCTCTCTCTCTCTCTCTCTCTCTCTCTCTCTCTCTTTTAGTTCAAATAGTGTTGCTACAACCACCTCCACGCAGGCGAATGGGCAGACACATCTTGCTTGCTCACATTGGCAGAGAAGGAGCCACCTCTGCAGCAGCTGTTGGAATAGCTAGAGCTGCTACACGCTCATGTTGAACGAACGTAAACGATGGAGGGAGGCAAGATATCGATGGCAGTCGAAGTGGCATGAATAAAATCTTCATGGTCTGTGATCGATAGGTGCCGGAAGCTACGCTAATCACTCTTGCTCCTGCGCCAAGGAATTTCAGATATATCTCCTATGGGCATGATAGCGGCAATCGCTCTTCTTGTGGGAGAGACACAAAGAAGACATCTACAGACTTGCGCCATCTCTCTAGACTCAAGAGAGAAGGAGAGAGAGTGCCCATCAACGACAAGAGAGATGGAACCTTAAATCTAGGCAAGTAAGACAACATTTCATATTTTTATAGGCAGAACAAGTTAGCAAAATCTAGATGAACAGAATGTGCATGCCAAAATTTTGCGGGTGATATCGCTTGCAAATCTCGAGCTACACATTCATGTCTATGTACATATTTTTCATAGAATATTTTTGGTTGCACCATTATCAAAGTTCCAAACATCTAAACGGAAAAAATTACATAGAATGATCATAATAACTGCATTATCTAACAAATTCCCATCTTCATTCTCCACTAGGTCAACACGATATGTTTTGTAAGCAAATGTCTATAATATCGATCCCTAGCTCTTTCTTCTTTGCCTTCTTATCAATATGTTTAGCAGAATCTTTATAACATGATCATTGGACTTAGAGTACTTATAAAATTGTTTTTTTCTTGAAAACTTTTCTTCTCATCTTTGCCTTTCTTGTTTGATTGTGAAACATTTCTGGAATTTTTCTTACTCAAGAAAGGGCTTTCTTTTACCCTTGACCTTTGACTAGCAACAAAAGCTGTTTTTACAATATGCTTAGTGGACTTCTTTTTTCCCCTTGATTGTTCCTCTTTTAGCAGAAAAGAAGCTAGCTCCTAAAATTTTAAGGCTTTTGTACTTCCCTTCATCATCATTCAAAGAGTAGGAGAAAAGCTCTCATAAGAACATTGAGAATAGTTTGCACAACAAAACTAATTAGCAAAATTTTATATGTAACAATCAATTGCTATTTTGAATCTTTGTCCTTCATAACAAAATTATCCATAGATTCACCTTCATTCATAAGCTCATTCTAATTATTTCTATACATGGGCAACATCAGCCTAATTTATTGCAGTTTAGATTGGATAGGAGATTATGAATCTAGATTTTCGTGGATAGCTGCTTCTCACTTATTTGAGGTATCATTTCTTGATAAAGTAAGAAGAAATCAATAATCACATTTTTTTTCAGTTGAAGAAACATATAAGTGCCACCATTTGATTCCTTATGAAGCAATCTATTTGAGAATATTTCAACCACATGTAGGTGTCCCTTTTAAAATGGCATCACAAATGAAACTGATAATTAAAGTCGCATGACCATTGCAAAGAATGTAATGTCTGATGCTTTCGCAAAACACAATGATGTATAGTGCCAACATATCCATGAGCTAATAGAGAATGAGATTTTGGAACTAGACCGATATGCTGTACGAAGTCATCGCAATGAAATGTTCACTGGATCAATTGGAAAAGAGCACATCAATTTACATATATAGTTGATGGGAATAGGACCAATGTGAGGAGGAGGGTTTTAGTATGTGTACCGCTCATGATATGCAGCTTAAGGATATCAATTCTTTGAGCTTTTATTCAAATCTCAAATTATTTTGAGTTGTGACTTTGAGTGCAATTTTGGTTCCATATTTTGATTGGGATGTATATTTATGGTTTTGTTGTTCATTTTTGGGCTTGTTCACCATAAGTTGCACCTTGACATGCACATTCAGTCATGTTTAGCTACCCATGTATCTTGATGGTCAAATTATGATATTTTCTCTATTTTGGACTTCAAATTAAACTAGAATACCATTATTATGTTTTCCGCGATCTAGATTTATAAAGATTCCCATCAAAGCTCTTCTTTAAGACAAACCTAATGAGAAACCATAATTAATTTACTTGATATTGGTAATAATTTATTCAAAATCTAATATATCCTTTCCTATTTCTTGAATTCTTTCTCAAAAATACTAAATCTTGCTTGATTATGATTATTTTAATCTATGGATAATATAATGGGAACATTTACCTTTAGAACTGCACCAAAGAGGAATACTTTTTGTAGCTTTATCCTCTAATTTTTCAAGCGCTAATCCATATGCCAAAAAACAAAAAATGGATTACAATGCTTGAGTGAAATACCTATTAATTACATTTCTATCACACATAAAAACCTCAAGAAAGAATCGCTAGGGAAAATCTTGGCTACTGACTATGTATCTTGGTGTTTCCATGCAAGATGTAGTATTGCTCTTAGGAATGCCAACCTACAAAGTTGCACACAACATTCTCTTTAGGTTTTCATCCCATGTACAACAAAATATACATAAAATCTTGAGGAAATGTACTTTCCAAGATCGAAACGGAGGATCGCCATTCTCAACGCTATTATATTTTCATCCATAACCAAAGAATTAAACTTACATTAGCATTCTTTTGAGTTGATGTATGCATATGTGGGGATACCCTTTTACATGGTTCATGAAATATAATCAACTACAGAAAATTGTGTTAGGATAGAAACACTCACATCCTCATGAATAAGGTGGAATTTTTATGCTCAATTCTTTGTATAGCATCCTTAGGAAGGTAGAAGTTAATATTTTTCATAGAATGCAGCCGTTATAGAAATTCTTAGAGATTGTCTCAAGTTGAGGTGAAGAGGACACCATATCATATTTTGGTAGGCACAACAAACTCACATAAGTTAAATGGGAAAAACATGCATGCCTTTTCCAGATATCTTATCCTATTATAGATTGCATTGCATAAATGTATGCTTCATGTGGTCTCTTAAAGTGCTACAAAGTACAAAATAGGCATCATAGAATAAAGCGTGTCTGATGATGTTTGAAGTCAAGATATTCTACGACCTCACGTTTTTGCGCGAATTTGCATTTCTTTCTCTTTTTTCTGGGTGAAACTATATATATATATATATATATATATATATATATATATATATATATATATATATATATATATATATATATATATATATATATATATATATATATATATATACTTGAAAAGTTGTAAAAAAATCCATTCTATATACAAGAATGATAAAGTATACATGCACATTTAAGATGGAGAATCATATGTGGACCTTAATCTCCCTTCTACTAGAGGTTTAGTGCTAGTGCATGCTTTTTCATAGAAGTCCCTTGTGCATGGCCCTGTAATATGGAGCTATAAATCCATACTTTAGGTGCATATTCTCATTATGATTTGAGAAGAGGATACTTGAAAAATAATATATGGTTCTATTATTGGGAAGTATGTTAGCTACACCTGAATTTGTGATTTACATGCATGGGCAACATAAACCTAGCTTATTTCAACTTAAATTGGATTGAAGATTATGAATCTAGAGTATCAATTCGTGGATAATTGCTTCTCACTTATTTGAGGTATCATTTTTTGAGAAATTCAAAAGAGATCAACAATCACAATTTCTTCCATTGAAGAAAGATATAAGTGCCACTATTTGATTCCTTATGAAGCAATCTATTAATTGAGAATAATTAAAGCACATGTAGGTGTCCCTTTTAAAATGGCAACATTTATGAATGTGATAATTCAAGTTGCATGACCATTGCAAAGAGTGTAATGTCTCATGCTTGCACAAAACACAATGACGTATAGTATAAACATATCCATGAGCTAATAGAGAATGAGATTTTGAACTAAACTCATATGCTAGGCGAACTCATTGCAATGAAATGTTCACTAGATAAATTGGAAAGGAGCACATCAATGCACACATATAGTTGATGGCAATAGGACATGTGAGGATATCAATCCTTTGAGCATCTATATAAATTTCAAATGATTTTCAATTGTAACTTTGAGTGCAATTTTGGTTCCATACATTGATGACCTTATGTGTTGGGCCATGTTGGGTAATTGTTCACCATAAGTGGTGCCTTCACACACACACTTACCCATGTTTAGCCACCCATGTATCTTGACGGTTACTTATGATAGTTTCTATATTTTGGACTTCAAGTTAAACTAGAATACCATTATCATGTATTCCTCCATCTAGATTTATGAAGATTCCCATCAACGCTCTTCTTTTAAGACAAACATAAGGAGAAACCATCATTACTTTACTTGATATTAGTAATAATGTATTCAAAATCTAATATATCCTTCCCTATTTCTTGAATTCTTTCTCAATAAGACATCTTGTGTACTTATGATTATTTTAATCTATGGATGATATAATGAGAACATTTAGCTTTAGAGTTGCACCCAAGAGGAATATCTTTTGTAGCTTTATCCTTTAATTCTTTTTGCATTGTCTTCCAAGTGTTAAAAAAGCAAAAAGTGGGTGCAAATAAGCAAAGAAATGGATTACAATGCTTGTGTAAATACCTATTAATTACATTTGTATCACACATAACAACCTCAAGAAAGAAACTCTAGGGAAAATCTTGGCTATTGACCATTTATCTTCACGTTTCCATGCAAGATGTAGTATTCCTCATAGAAATGCCAGCCTATTAAGTTGCATAAAATATTCTCTTTAGGTTTTGAGTGTGCACTGAGAAATGAGTTTAAGAACTCATGGGTGTAATCCCAACTTTTCAGGAGGAAGAAAGTGACCAGACATAGGTAGCTTTTTTGATTCGTACCTCAAGATCCAATGAACCAAATGTAATGAAGTTTGATATGTAACAACTACACTGATCATTCTAACTATAACAAGTTAAAGTAAATCAAACGATCAAGTATATGCAGAGAAGACGATGAAGCAATATCAATGAAATAAAGAGGTTGTAGTAGAGAGTAGTAGACAGAGATTATCATGAACTAATGAATCAAATTATATGTGCTTATGAGTGTATGATACAAAGTAATGTAGTGGAGTTAGTCATACATATGTGAGCTTCAAGATAGGCTCAACTACGAGGCTCAATGACTCTCTCTTCTCTGTCATATCCCATGACTAAAAATCAACTCTATTTATACACATAGAGAGAATTTCAAAGTTGAATTTACCTCACCTAAAATTATCCTATACTTTAGCTGTTGATTGATTTGATTCCAAACACCAATTAAGTCGTGGTTGTTGGCTCCGAAGGTCACAAGATTCCTCATCTCACTTCCTTTTACTTTTGTCTAATGAAGTAAACTCTATAACTTTTACAAGAGGTATTCATATGCAATTCACATGTGAGCCAAATGAATATGTGAGAAGCCCTGATCATTTTGTTCAAGAATCTGTGCTTGCCAAATGTACCAATAGCTTCCCCTCAAGCCTAAGATGTTTGAGTCTTCAATCCTTTAGTATCTCTTGTAGTCAGATCATGGATTTGAATCTCTTTAATTTGCTTTCATCCAATGATTTGGTCATCATATCTTCACTGCATATGAGAAGATACATATGAGAGTTGTATCTCCTTGATCACAATCTTTTCTCTCACAAAATGATAATGAACTTGTATATGCTTGGTCTTGGCATGAAAGACGGGATTAGCATCTAGATGAAGTTAACTCATATTATCTCAAAATATATATGGAGTGTCAAAATCCACGCCTAAATCTATGTATAGGGTCTTGATCCACATATCTGATTGCAAGAATGCAATCAGAGTACCTCCTTTGAAATCCAACCATTCAAGAATGCATTTTTTTCATCCATTTTGAGGCATCTTTGCCATAGGAGAGAAAGTTTCTTCATAATTTATACCTTGTGTTTGAGCAAACCCTTTAGCCACAAGCCTTGCTTTATACCTGTTTATTGATCCATCTGAGTTCTTATTTACCTTTTAGATCCATCTAGATCTAATGATCTTCATGGATGGCTTCTTGCGAATCAATTCCCAAGTCTGATTCTCTTGAGGAGCTTCTATCTCTTCTTCCACGACTTCTCTCCATTCTGATTTCTTCTTAGCTTCTTTAAATGTTTATGGCTCCTCTGAGTTGGTATCGTGATCAATATAAATTGAATGCTTAGTGACCAGAGAAGTGTGAAATCCATATCCTTTTGGTTTCCTTTTTTCTCTAGTTGATCTACTTATTATTTGTTGAGAAGATTCTACAACATCTCTCAACTCCTACATCTTTGCTTTATCTTTGTTGTTCCAAGCATTTATGTTTCTTCTTGATGTCTTCTAATTATCATGAGAATCACTTGAGTCTTTGTGTATGTGCTCATTCCCTTTTTGCAATGTTGGGAAGTCCTCCTCTAGGTCATAAGGAAGCTTCACTTTCCTGCAATCATCTTCAAACCAAAAGTTATTCTCATTAAAGACAACATTTCTAATAACAATAAAACCTTTATTTCTTGGATTATAGAGCATGTACCCATTTTTATTTAATTCATATCCAATGAACACACATTTCTCTGCATTAGGATCCATTTTACCTCTTATTTGAGATGGAATATGTGCATAAGCTATGCATCCAAATATTGTGCAATGATCAAGGATATGCCTTCTTCCATTCCATGATTCATAAGTTGTTATCCCATCGAATGTTTGTGATGGGGGTCTATTGATAAGATAGGTGGTTGTAGATACAACCTCTACCCTCAAATAATTAGGTAATTTTTTCTCATTAAGCATAGATCTTGCAACTTCAACTATGGTCCCATTTCTTCTCTTTGCCACTCCATTTTGCTCTAGAGTGTACCTAGTTGTAATATCTCTCTCTCTCTCTCTTGATACCCCTCTCTTGGAGATAAGCATCAAATTCATGGGAGAAGTATTCTCCCCCTCCATCTGACCTTAGCCTCTTTAGTGTTTTACCTATTTGATTTTCAACAAGGGCAAGATACTTCGTGAAACATGAGAAGACTTCATCCTTACGCTTCATAAAGTATAGGATAGTCCATCTGATACAATCATCAATTTAAGATAAATAGTACCTAGATGCTCAAATTGATGGCTCCTTGCTAGGTCCCCAAACACCTGTGTGGACTAGCTCCAACAAGTCACCATGAATATAGCCTTTCTTCATGAAAGGTTGTCTACATGATTTCCCAAGCTACCAAGCACTACACTGATATATCATGTATTGCTTGGAAATATTTGGTAGGCCAAGAAAACTTTGATCCCTACACATTTGCTTCAAGTTCCTTTCACCCATATGAGCCAATCTTTTGTGCCACATGTCCAATTCTGATAAGGTCTGACTGCCATAATTGAATAGAGTTATATTTCTAGTGTCTTGGAGTTCAAATGTAAAGATTCTACTAGTCTTTTATCCTTTTGCAATTCTCTTGAGTCGTTGTGGATCTTCAACAAAAGCTCCACTTCTTGTGAACTTTACCTGCAATCCTTTCTCTACAATTTGCCCAACACTTATGACATTTTTTGTTATTGTAGGTACATAGAATACCTTGCTGAGTAGATTCATGTTTCCATCTAGAGTCTTCACATTTCCAATCTTTTCCATTGAGTGCCTAGTGCCATCTCCTGTTTGGACCTCATATCTATTTCTTGGATCCTCCAAGTCTGAGAGTAGAGCTACATTCCTTGCTACATGATTTGAACAACCAGAATGTATATAAAACACATGCTTATCTCTTTTACCTTGGTTCATGGTCATGTTCATCAAGTGGAGTGAGTCCTCTTGAGTTTTCTCTTTAGTTTAATTGTTGTAATCTCTTCTTCCTCTATATCCTCCTTAATGGTTTGTATTTTTGAAGTTGTTGTTGTAGCCATTGAAGTTATTTGATCTTTCTCTTGCACTTCCATACCTTCCTCTATTGAAGCCTCTTCCTCTTTGGTTTCTATGGTTCCTAAAACAATTCTCATTTACATGATTAGTTAGGTGGCATATGGCACATGGAGAGGAGTTTTGAAATCCCCCCTGCCTTGCCTACCTCCTTTGCCTCTTCCTCTTGAACCTCTACCTCTCCTAGCAAAGTTTGGTTGAGAGGTACTACATTCATCATCATATCTTTTACCCTCTCCTTTGCTATCTTTACTCTTTTTCTTATCTGTGTATAGGGTAGATGATTATTTACCTTTTGAGTTGTCTCCATTCTTCATAAGCTTTGCCTCATGTGTGAACAATTATCTCATGAGAGTGTTGAAGTTAGAACTTGCATCTCCATGTATAGGTCCATTGCTGTGGTGAAAGCTTCCCATTTGTCATTTTCCTTCATTCCATTGATCACTTGCCTTGCTATGTGCTCTTCATCTATGACTTCTCCAATGCTCCCCAATTGATCTGCTAAGCCCATCTTGGTGACAAAATTAGTCACACTTTTCTTGGGCATCTTCTTGAGTGTGGTAAACTCCATCCAGAGTTCGTTCTTTCTAGCTTTAGTACTTGATGAAAAGAATGCTTCAAGAGCATTCCATGTCTCTTGTGAAGTCTTCTAGCTCCTAATGTGTGGAAGAAAAAAGTCAGAGATTGAGTTAAGAATGTAAGACCTAGCTAGAGCATCCTTTGAGCACCATGTAGTTAACCTCTTGTTCGTCTTGAGTTGGTTGTCCTTTGCTTCTGAGAATTGGCATCATCTCATCTCTAGAAATGTAACCGTAGAGATTTCTTCCTTGAAGATATGCTTCCATTCTAAGTGACCAAGCTGAGTAAATGCCTCGATCTAATTTTTCTATGGATGATGGAAAATAATCTCCCATGTTGAGTTGATGTAGTGCTGATACGACTGTGAGGAGATGGTTGGATACAGTCCACAGATGAGATAAACTTGCAATACTCTTGCTCTACACCTGCCAATGTGACTTCAGGGAACCTTAATAGACTCCTTCAATTTCCCAAATATGCATTTAGATCCACTATGTACTTTCAAGCATCATTGCCAAATGTTTGTACCAACATAAATAACTTGTACAAAAGCACTATGAAAAAACTTGCTATTTTTAGACTTCAACCTCTTAGAAAAATGTTCAATTTTCAATCCTTGATAACAATTGACCCAAGAACTTTTATACACATCTAATGCAAGAGTTTAGCTAACTATTCCAATTTATTTCACTAATGTAGATTGAGTTTGCACTGAGAAATGAGTTTAAGAACTCAAGTGTGTAATCCTGACTTTTCAAGAAGAAGAAAGTGAACAGACACAGGTAGCTTCTTTGATTCATAACTCAAGATCCAATGAACCAAATGTAATGAAATTTGATATGTAACAACTAGACTATTACTCTAACTATACCAAATTAAAGTAAATCAAATGATCAAATATTTGCAAAGAACTCTATCAAGCAATATCACGCAAATGAAGAGGTTGTAGTAGAGAGCAATAGATAGAGATTCTCATGAGCTAATGAATCAAATTACATGTGCTACTTCATGATACAAAGGAGATGTATGGACTTACTCATACCTATGTGAGCTTCAAGATATGCTCAACCATGAGGCTCAATGGCTCTCTCTTCTCTATTATATCTCGCGATTAGAAAACACCTCTATTTATACACATAGAGAGAATTTGAAATTCGAATTTCACTCACCTAAAAGTGTTCCTATACTTTAGCTGTTGATCGATTTGATTCAAACCATGAATTAAGTCGTGGTTCTTGACTCCTAAAATCACAAGATTCTTCATCTCACATCCTTTTACTTTTATCTAATGAAGTAAAATCCATAACTTTTACAAGAGGTATTCATATGCAATTCACATGTGAGTCAAATGATTATGTGAGAAGTCCAGATCATTTTGATCAAGCATCTAGGCTCGTCAAATGTACCAACACATTCCATGTACAACAAAATATACATACAATATTGAGTAGATATACTTTCCAAGATCAAAATGGAGGATTTCCATTCTTCATGCTATTATATTTTGATCCATAACAATTGCACTAAACTTACTTTGGCATCCTTTTAAGTAGATATGCCCATGCATATTTAGAAAAATTCTCCTACATGGTTCATGAAATATAATTGATTATAAAAAACGTGTGCTAGCATAGAATAACTCACATCCTTGTGAACAAGGTGGAATTTGTGCTCAAGTATTTCTATAACATCTTTATGAACGTAGAATTTAATATTCTAGAATGCAGCCATTATACAAATTCTTAGATATTATCTAAAGTTGAGGTGAAGAGGACACCATATCATATTCCTATAGGCACAACAAGCTCACATAAATTAAATGCGAAAAACATGCATGACTTTTCCAAATAACTTGAACTATTATATATTGCATTGCATAAATCTATGCTTGATCTGGTCTCTTCTCTCCAAATACTTGTACTATTATACATTGCATTGCATAAATGTATGCTTCATGTGGTCTCTTAAAGTGCTACAAAGTGCGTTTCCATTTATGCTCAATAAAAGAATAAAAATAGGCATCATACAATATATCGTGTGTGATGATGTTTGAAGTCATTATGTTCTACAACCTCACGTTTTTGTGTGAATTTTTATTTCTTTCTCTCGTTTTTTTGTGAAATTATATATATATATATATATATATATATATATATATATATATATATATATATATATATATATATATATATATATATATATATATATATATATATATATATATATATATATATATATAGATTGCTATACTTGACAAAAATATTAACAAAAAAACCACTCTATATACAAGAATTATGAAGTATACAAGTTAAGATCAATCAAAAGTTAGCTAAGAAGACAAATTGTGTAAAAATAGTGATCAACACACCAAAAATGACTTACCTACTCTATAAGCTCTATTTCTAGACGTAGTTAATTTCTTAACAGATACACAAACTCTTTAACCATCCAAAAAAGAATATTTAAGGGTAAATTGAACCCAATCTTATTACTGTAGCCTCTTCTCCTTGCTATGCTCTCTATCTCTCTTTGTCTCTCTCTGAAGTGTGTTGTGCATCTATAATTTGCAAGCACATAAAGGAGATACTATAATAGCTTAAGAGTGCAAAAATTTTGTTTCATTGATACTATCAATTTTCTTGCACCAATCCTTGACATTATATATTTTTTTACCTGTTACAAAATGTGTTGGTACTTCTTTTTAAGTGTGGCATTTTCTTGATGATGAAGTGTTTATGTTGTTTTTTCTTGCCACTTTTGATGCCCCTTTTTTCAAAATAATTGTTTGATTTAAGTGTTAAATTTAGCAATTTTTGACGAATAACATGGATCTTTAATTTTCCCATATTATTTAGCTTAAATGTGCTTCTTTGCTGTAATGTTCACGTGGAGGAGATTTGGAGATATGGCCGCTCTAAAGGGGAAAACAAAGATGGATCTTCCAAGAAACACCCTCATCAACTTTAATTTAAAGCCCCATTTTTATTTTGAGCTTTCGTGTTTCTCATTTTAGAGGGTTTGCAACTATAAAGTACAACTCTCTCCATGTCGGTAATCTACCATATCGTAAATTTCTACGAACAAAAATTCCATTCAATGCTTAGTATCCCCTTAAATATATAACTCACTTCTTTTTGGAGAGCTTTGAGTGTTTCTTGAACATTTTTCCGGTCCGTTCTCTTGTAGAAAGCAAATCCTATTAAACATGGAAAGCAAATCCGATTATCCTTCATTTACCTCATTTTTTACGTTTGCATGAGTTTTGGTGGCACTAGAAACAATCGCAAATGTTGGATGTCTTTTAGAGGCTAACCGATGTAGAGAACAAATATCGTTAATGTGTGGATGAAATTAAATATTCTGAACAATATATGATATCATTTTTTTATAGCTCTTGTTGCGACATATTATCAAGTGTAATAATACGTTAGATTAAAAAACAAACAATGAACATAGCCAACGTTTCATTTGTATTCATAACATTCTGTTGCTATTGAAGCTCCATGAATGGAATAATTGGTAAAAAAAACTGGCTACGAATTGCCTTGATTAATGAAGCTATAAAAGAGTATAATGCATCCAATAAGGGAGAGAATGAAAGAGGGTAGATTAAAGGCTATGATTCAGCTCATCACAAGCTCTAATACTAGATGATGGATAGTGGGAGGATGAGAAGATGTGGAAAGTGTTGCATAATGAGAAAGAAGGGCATACCGAGAGCTTGGACAAGAAGATCGATCCTAGAGCCCATGAGTACCAGGAGTAGGGAAAGCTCCATGTGAGAGAAAAAGTGAAGGATGATCATTCCACTCTCGAACTAGAACTTACAAGAGTGTTTTTTTTTTTAAATGGAGGTTCGGCCGAGGCCTACTCCTCCGGACTTTAACTTCGAAATTGCAAGGAAAGGCATAGTACCGATGGGACCCCCCTTATCCCACAAGAACAGGGGTTTACAAGACTGGGTTAAACGGCGGTCACAACTACCGCGGGGATGGAAAAACGGTGGCCAACAACCACATACAATAAAGAACCCCAAATAAGTCCATAAGGGTTTGTTTTGACCGTCTTACACGAGGAAATTGTATATGTTTTGTTTCGTTACATATGTCCAAGGCAGAAGTTCGACGTCAAATAACTTCGCCGAAAATCATGTTTCTCAAATAAGTCTCTGGAATTGCTCCCATCGTCCAAAGAAGGTCTCGGTGAAATTTCTTCTGGCATATGCATTGCCTGCACTTTAAAGTCCTTCCTTTAAGTCTCGATGATCACCTAATACCACGCTGGAGTAAAGAATCCCTTTTCTTTAATTTGATTTTTGATACGATGGAGATGATGCTGACGATGATGCCAAGCATTCTCTGTTCTTCTTCCAATGCACGATTATGACAAAGCAGAAAATTCGACGGATGGCATCTCAGAGTGTCAGAGAACTCCGTCATGTAAATAACTATAATTTATGTACTGCGTGTTGTGATCGGACTTTTATTTCACCAACACGGAGGAGTAACTACAAATTGTCATATATATCCGAAAAGCAAGAATACTGTTATTATTTTTATTACTGTCAAACGTGATGATGATGATGATGATGTTTAATGAGGCAGATCATTTATTTCTCCAAGCATCTAAAATCACTTCCCGCATCTGAATCACGTGGCTGACACGGCACACACGGCAGAACAAGTCTTGCTCATCTTCCTCAGTAGAGAAGCTCCGTGTTGAGAAAAGATCCAATTTCAGGAGCTCTCATCAGAACAACTGTGCGTTGTATGCCATGAGTGGATCAAGCTGGATCGCATACTCGGCCCCTGGTCAATGCTCATCCTGTCGGGAAACGTTGAGAATCGTGTTACGAAGAGTTTCCATAACTCGGCACCATGCCGCTTACAAGATTCTAAGAGACACGCCCCCCGTTATAAGGAAAAGCTCATCTGATTTGACATGTCGGTTCCCTGTTTAATATGTTATAAGGAAAAGCTATGATTTGTGCACTAACAGGATTCTTCTACCGTTTAACCAACTCTAATGATGAAACATCAGAGTTCAGTCTATCGTATAGAAGACGGAAAAGGCAGAAGTGATATCAAGATTCACTTCTGTTATTACTCCGTTATAAAATTAAAATGAGATATATTAGACGTTTTTTGGATGTGTCGTTGACTCAGATCGCGCAAGCCATTACGACGAACTCTTGGCAATTTTCGCAAAGATTACTGATCGAAAAAGGAAGGTGGTTGTTTGGGATTTCGAACCGAGATGGTGATAAGCTTACTGTGAGTGGTTTTCTTTCTCCCTCCAATTTTACTTCCACAATTAATATTACATACTTCATGAGTCTTCCTTTTGGAATCCTTCTATGACTCTATGACTATTTTTTTTTTGTATACTCAAATTGTGTTCCTCTCTCTGTGTGTGTGTGATATATCAAATATAACTATACATGGGGTTAAGCTTTTTATATGTGAAATATAAATCATACGTATCTCTGCTAAACTTGAAATATAAATATGTGGGTTTTCAATAATACTTTCGATTTGATTATTCATATTAGAATTAATATTAATGTTATTTTCGGAGAGAGATTAATATATCAAGGGAGACTAATCGAAGTTAAAGGACTTATAATGGATTTTGGAGCCACTTGCCGAGGAGTAAAGATCCAACATATTTGTAATTTTCCATCAAATAGTGAGATTGGTGTCATAGACTCTCAACAACAATAGTGTACACAAGAGGCTCCAACGCGCATCCTTGTCTCATAGCTAGATTTTCCTGAAGAAAATATCCTAATGAGAGAACAATTCATAGAAATACGAACAAAAACACTCTAAAGGAGACAGTCAATTGACGATATAAAATTAAGACCTATAACAATATCTTTCACACTAGGGAGCATGAAACTCCAATCAATCTTATCAGATATAAACCTTATAAAACAGATAGCAAAAGGTAAAATTTTCACCTCTCTCAAGGGATCGGTCCATAACCTCACATAGGCAGATGATGAAATCCAAAAGGTACCTTACTCTAATAGAAAACCTTTCTAGTTGTGGATATTGAGAGCATGCATATGCAAACTACATCTATCAACATAGAGTTTATCGTAAACTTTGTAAATGGTATAGAGACAACTGGTAGGTCTCCAATTAGAAAGAACATTTTTTTTTCGTTCCTCTTCTGAATAAGCTTAGCAAACAACACAGTGAAAGATTTCTATAGGTGAACCCTTCCGAGAGCCATCTCATAAATGGATTTGATAAGGTGAACAACGTTAGTTTAGAAAACATTCAATGACCAGAGATACTCTATAGGCCCCGAGTTTTAGCTTCTTTCAGTCAATAAAAACTTCTATCTTTCAAAACTTAAGATAAGGAGCAACGAAGAGATAAGCGCTCCCCCAAAAGCATAATTTTTAAGCTCATTTCCGATGCGAACGGAATATTGGCAAAATTTATGATAAAATCTCATATTGGTCCTCCTAGAGCTCTTCTCTTGTTGAATGTTTCTTTCCTTATGACCATTATCTTGTGTTGTTATATATTTACCTATCTTGCTAGACGATAACCACTAATCATGTTAGCATGCTTAAGTCATTCATTGATTTCATCTTCATTTTTCTCAAGATTATTGCCAAGTAGATCTGCATAGCCTACTTCTCACTCAATTTTTGGGTAGTGCTCCTTAAAAGAGATACCATGCCTTAACCTTTCTGAGTTCACCTCCAAGTGCTCCCCCTAGTTAAAGGCTTTTGGCATTCTTTGTCATTCTTAAGAAGCCTAAGAAGGCCCCTATTCCACCCTCCTTAGAAATGCTTCTCTATTTGGTCTAGTGGCTTTGCTCATTCCCACCCCCAAGATAAAGTCCCTAGTACGTCCAAGCTCTTTATAAAGCTGATTAAAAGGTAAAATAAAAGTATTAAAAGTCGTTCCCAACCTTTAGGGAAGCTCTTGTATAATATTTCCACTAGTTCTTATGACCTCTTTCCCCAAACTCATGTTTGATGAAACTTTATACAGGAATCAAAATGTTGGCATTCACCTCCTCTATGAATCTGATGGTAAAGGAAGAATTGATTGCTCTATCAAACAACGTACCTTTCATTTTGATTACATTTGGTCATGGTAACAACAAAAAATAATTTTCGATTGTGGAAAATTATGCAAAGATCTCAAATTAGGCATCGTAAATGATCAATGTCCCTTTTGCATTTAAACAAAAGATATGTTTTATCTTCTCTATGAAAAAAAATATCATATTGAACATAGCTCATTTCTTAGAAGTACTAGAATGAATTAAAAATAGAAATGAATACTGCTCTTTGCCTCTCTTAAAATTGTCTTGACAATATCAAATAATATGAAATTAAAGCTTTTTGTGAAAGTGTACAAATGATCCAAAAAGCTAAATATTTTGTCACACATCATAGTGAAAATAACAATTTTAAATTCCAATTCTATGGGTAATTGGAATTGTGTTGATAATATCAAAACTACTAAGACTTCTAGTAAAAACTTCTATGGAGATTATAAGAGCTATGATATTAAATTCTATTGATCATGAGAAAAAACTGATCAATCCATAGAAGAAATTGTTATTCCCTACTAATGGGCCACATCTCGTATTTCCATTTGCATTTGGCATACGTATAATACCATGGAAACCATGGCTTCATTGGCTCATGCTTCACATTTCCTAGTTTTGTTTGAATTTGGCATACCTAGAAAACCATGGAAACCCTGGCTTCCTTAGCTGATGGGTCACATCTCGTATTTTTGTTTGCATTCATTCCTAGAAAGCCATGGAAACCATGGCTTCCTTGGCTCATTGGCTGCACGCCATCACCCTTTGATTGAGAAGTGGAAATATGGACTCCCTTATTTAGAAAATGAGTGGATTTGAGTCCATAACCTCTCAATCACGAGTGTAGAATTTTACCACTACACTATTTGGTAGTGTTGTCCATGTATTCTATTTTCTATGCATACTATCTTTGCTTTCCACTTTTTGATCTTACTTTTAATCACTCCGTTTTTCTTTTTACTTGAGAATATTTTCGTATTGATCACACTACAACATATGAGGGGCATACCGACGTTGCCCATACCGACGGTCACCCCTGGGC
>CM035409.1:25305498-25325498 GCA_020310875.1 Ceratopteris richardii | reverse complement strand
AAAATTTACCAATTATCATTTCTTTTGCATGCTATAATTCTTGAGGAATCTATTTACTTAATGGGACTATACAACTCATGATAAAAATTGGTGGAGGCATACCAAGGCACTTCATGAACGCTCAAAAATTTAAGTTTTTGACTTCTGAAAGAGCCATCATATAAGCTGTAAACGTGCATGCATGTGTTTTAGATCGAACATGCTTATGGTTTAGTGAGTGAAACATGAAATTGGCGATCCATGTTCATTATTTGTATTAACTCAACTAAGGTGAGCTGCTACTCAACAAGGGGGGATGTTATCGAATATGGAATAATTGGATTCTATCAATAATCACCCAAAGTTTATAAAATAAATCAAGTATTGGAAGGGATATTTATCCGCAGCTTTAGGCACAAGTTTGGATCAATTCAAGTTTCGTTAAGAGGATAAATTCTGTAAAAATAGTGGTAAGCGTGCCTAAAAGGACTCTCCGTTCTATAAACTCTTTTTCTAGATGTAAAGAAATTTTGCAATAAATACATCTACTCTTGAGCCTTCCAAAAAGAGTATTAAGAGGGAGATTGTACTCAATCTTGTGTATGATGTATTCTTCTAGTTACTGTGCTCTCTATCTCTCTTCGTCTCTCTTTGAAGCGTGTTAAACATCTATGATCAGCAACCACATAGAGAAAATTCTGTAATAGATTGCTGGTACGATATTTTGTTTTGCATTGAAACTATCAATTTTCTTGCACCAATTCTTGATGCTCTTTATTTTTAAACATGGTACGTGGTGTATTGATACTTTTTTAATTGTGACATTTTCTTATTGATGAAATTTTTATGCTATTGTTTCTTTCCATTTTTTACCCCTTTTTTTTTAAGAATTGTGTATTTTGAACGAATATCATTGATCTACGTAAAACTAGAAAATCATAATGTTTTCCCTAGTGTTTCGCCTAAATGTGCTTCTATGTTGAAATCATCACTACGAAAAGATATGAAGATATGGTCTCCCTAAAGGGGAAAGAGATACGTGATCTTCAAGAAACCTCCCTCATCAACTTCAGTTCAAAGATCCATTTTCATTTTGAGCTTAAGTTTTGTCATCTTGTAAGATTTGCAACTACAAAGAACATTTTCCTCCCATCTTGGTTGCTGGCCTCTATCTTAAAGCTCCATGAGCAGAATCGCCATTCAATTGTATAGAGTTTCCTCTTGAATATATAACTCGCATATTTTTGGAGAAGTTTTCTTCGAAATCTTTTTGGGTCTATTCTCTCTGAAAATATACTAATAACAAATTTAAACATTTGAAAGAAAATCCCATTACCTATGTGAATTGATTTTCACCACGCATACCTTGATGCTCCTTCATTCACATCATTTTAGATGAGTTTCATTGAATTTTTTTTTTTCACTCAAAACAATGGTAAATATAGGAAAATAGAACACGCTTTTCAAGTAAAATGCTCTATTAGAAGTATGATGTTTATTATAGGCTAATGGATGAGAGGTGAATCGTTAATATGTGGATGAAATTAAATATTCTAAAAAATATACGATGCGAAATTTTTGACCTCTACTTATTACATAATATCAAATATAATAATAAAATAGATGAAAAAAACCAAAAGGTACAGGTACTTAAAATTTTGATTTGTGTTCAAAATGTTTTTTTGCTCCAAGATATCCATGAAAAGGCAAGAATTCCCTAAATTTAGCTAGAAAATGGTATAATTCATCTAGTATTGAAGAAAATGCAAGCGGGGAGATTAAATGATATGATCAATCTCATCATAAGCTCTAATAGTAGATGATGAATGGTGGGAGGATGAGAGGGTAGAGAAAATACTGAGAGGGTAGAGAAAATAGTCGACAGTGAGAAAGAAGCACATATTGAGAGCCTTGAAAAGAAGATGTTGGAGCCCATGAGGACCACGAGTGGTCAAAGCTTCATGTGGGAGGAATGTTGAAGGATGATCGTTCCATTTGAGAACTAGGGTTTAGAGGAGTCTCTATATAGAACCCTAAATAGGCTCATAAGTGAACTCACTTCGGTTTTAATAGCCCCTAGTATGGATGATCAAATTTTAGTCTCTACGGCTTGGATCAAAACCCTAACATGTTTCTAAGCCATGGTTGTGTGGAATTATATTTAGAATTTCCCTTTATAGAGATTGGGATATTCATCTCCTAGAACAACAATAATTGTGCCTTCTCTTAAAATCATGTTAGCATGCCGAATAGAAGAGTTCAGAATTGTATACATAAGTAGATGATAAATTCAGGAAACATCCCTAGGGAATGTATCAGAGACGGCCAGCCTTGATTCTGATACTTTGGATTATGCACTTTGTTTTTCTATAAATGAAAGAAATGTGACCAATTTCATGGGCTAATTTAATTTTCTATATGACATGAAGAAATTTTGTGATCAGATGGAGAGATTCCATGCTTGTACTTCAAGTCTTCATTTGTCCGGATTGAGTGGAAGTCCTCATTTGTCAGCATTTAGAGAAAGTCTTCATTTGTCAGGCTAGAGAGAGAGAGAGAGAGAGAGAGAGAGAGAGAGAATACAGGCATAGAAGCACTCATGCACCAAGGGTGAAGAAAAAGCTCACGCGTGCAGAAAGATCCATCCAGCTAGCTAGCAAGCAGGTATTTCTACTTTCTTACGCGAGGAACTCCTATATGTTTTGATTCTTTTCAAAAAATAAAGTTGAATTAATCAGCACAGATGTGCCCTGTTATCCAACCAGGGCAGAGGCTTGACGGCAAATAACTTCGTCTCGGTGATGATCTAACAGTTCGTTAATGGTAAATAATCTGTGCTTTCGTTAATATTTGAAACGATGGAGATGATTCCGACGATGATGCCGACCAATGCACGAGTATGACAAAGCAGAAGAATGACATAGCTGATGATGAGTTGGATGGGAGGCAAAGCTCTTCATCACGGGCAGTGTCCACATTCAGAAGTTCTGTGTGTCTAAGAGCTGAATAAGGCGCATGGTGTGAGAGAGTCATAAGACATACTATCCTCCTCTTTTAATGAGCTTCAATCATCATAATAGTCCCGTTTCCGGCATGTACAGAACTAACATTCCCATTGTTCAAGCACGATTAAGTACTACAATATTTCAGATACCAGAAAGGAAAGAATACTATGTTAATTTTATTACTGTCCAACGCGAGGATGATGATGATGACGACGACAAAAATTTATTTCCCGAACGATGTTTGATAATTTATTTCCCAAAGACATGATTGCAAGAAAATAAGAGTCTAAAATCATGTGGCTGACACGTCATAGGATGGCAGATCAATTCTTCTTCACATGATCTGCGTGGTCAGAAAAGAACACTGTGCATTGTATGCTCGTCCCCTGGTCAACGCTCATCCTGTGTAGAAATGCTGAAAATCGTGGTCAGGCTCAGGCTCTCCGATAACATGACATTGCCGTTCAAATACTCAGATCTGATAACTATGGTGAGTTCACATCTCAGGACTTCAAACACTTCTGTCCAATTGAAGGGATAGTTCAATAGTTCACTGTACCGTACACCCCACAGCAAAACGGCGTCTCAGAACAAAAAAAGCACGCACTCATCGAAGCCACCCATGCCATGATTCTCACGGCAGTTTTCTCCAAATCCTACCGGGAGGAAGCTGTAGCTACTAAATGCTATGTACAAAATTGAAAACATCATTTAATTGATCAGACACATATGCCCTACTACCATTGGCATGTTCATCGCCCCGATCTTCGCCACCTTTGCATAATTGGGTGCCTAGCCTATGCAGTACAACACCATCAGCTCCAAGGCAAGTTTGATCCTTCTGGTCGCAAATGTATCTTGACACGTTATGGCAATCGATTCGGCATCAAGGCTTACCGCCTCTATGGCCAGCTTCTCATCGTTTAACCTTCTCTCATTCTGTTTATTTTGATGAGTCCCCACTTATGAGTGATCAATCATATACTTCCACACATTTTCCTGTGGATAGCATCCTTGAAATTCTAACCACCACTGCTTCATCTCATAGTGAGGCTCCACGAGTTACATGGCTAGAACACAAGGGCATTCCTGAGCAACTGCCAGCTCCTGTTACTACCCCTCCCCGACCTCAGTCCCCCTTATCGGTCATGACTCCAAATCCCATAGTGGCTGCTTTTCAAGGGCTTCCATGACTTCTAGTGCACCATGCCGGTTACAGGATTCTAAAAGAGACATCCCCCCCCCCCCGGTTCATTGTATCTTATCTGCATGTGCAATAATATTACTCTTTTCCTGGTCAAGTGCTAAGTGTTTCATAAAAAAACACTACCAAAATATACGAACATACAATGGATGCACAACATACAGGAAAAGATCTGATTTGACATGTGTGTTCAGTGTATCTTATCTGCATGTGCAATAATATTATTCTTTTCTTGTTCAATTGCTACGTTTCTCATAAAAATCACTACCAAAATATACCAACATACAATGGATGCACAATACAAGAAAGGAGTATAGCATGTTGGCATTCTGGCAAACCCTATCACACTAAAGCTAAATTTCATGTGTGCATCAATGCTAATAGACCCTACATTGCACAGATACATAATATGTGGCATATACTCTCGTAGTTATGTATGCGAACACACTTCAGACTGTTGGAACTTGGGACAATTTTCTCCCTGTTCAGGAGGTTCCTTTCCTTTAGCTAGTATATATGTGAATAACTCCAAAGTGCTACTTATTTATACATTCTATGCTTTTTAATACATTCTATGTTGTGCTTAAAAGCTTGTTCTTCTTCCTTTTGTTATTTATATGTATCCCTGATTCCCAAGCTCGAACAATTGGTATCAAAGCCTATTCTTGATTCTTGATGCATGTCATCGAAACATCCCCAGTCATTGTTCAAGATCACCATCACAACTATTGAGCATACTCTTAGTGTTGTATACTTTCAAACCAATCCTTTAGGAAGTTGTTTTATGAAACTAAAAAATTGATTTGAGTTGATTTCCACATTTGAATGCACTATCAAGCGGTTGCGCATACAATTTCATCTTTATGTGTGAAATACATATTTACATTTCTTTCATTCAATTCAAGTGGCTAAAAGTTTGTTATAGGTATAAGGGAGATTCATTAGGTTTTTGTCATCAACGGCTTTGAGAAGAAAGTAAATTTTTTGCATCACATTACAATCAATAGTCATGGTGAGAACAATGATGTGTTCTATATGTTGGTTTTGAGGATAAGATGGATGCTTGAAAGTACCCATTATGGAAATACATGATGCAACATGGTTACGAATGTCTAGAACAAGATTTTCACACCATTTTAGACGAAAAATTTTGGCATGCACATTTTGGCCATCTAAAATTTGCCAATTTTTTAGTCTGTAAATTTCTGATATGGGTCTTCTTTGCTGAAAGCATGCCTCTATCCTTTTGCGATAGTGTACATGCCAATTGCAATGATGTAAATTTCTGATATGGGTCTTCTTTGCCAAAAGCATGCCTCTAGCCTTATGCGATAGTTGTACATGCCAATTGCAATGATCCACACCTGATGTGTAACGTAGTTCCCCATTGTGCTCTAAGATGGATGCTTGAAACTAGCCATTATGGAAATATATGATGCAACATGATAATGAATTTCTAGAACAAGATTTTCACACTAGTTTAAACCAAAAAAATTGGCATGCACATTTTGGCAATATAGAATTTGCTAATTTTTTAGGTTTGTAACTTTCTGATATGGTGTCCTCTTTGCCTAAAGCATGCCTCTACCTTTTGCGATAGTGTACATGCCAATTGCAATGATCCACACTTGATGTGTGACATTGTGCCCCAATGTGCTCTAAGCAATAAGTTCCCTAAAGGTGTTAGGAGTCCCTAAGACACCCCCAAGTAAGTGCGGACACAAAATAAATCCATTAATAGTCCCATTCCCATATAATCAAGCTCATTCAATACCCCAGAGAACTAAAAAACATATAGCCATTTCATTAACCATGATTAAATTTCACCTACATGCTCAATTTAATGCCAAATAATTGAGTTCGGAACCACTAGAAAAAAAGAAATTAAGAACTGCACACACTTTCCATACCACAAAACATGAGGAATCAAACTTTTACAACATACAATTGATGAACAATAGCATAAGAAGCATGAAACATTCTTTTATTTGTATTAATATTCTGAGTACAACACATAAGATTATCTTGTAGAATAGAACATACGTGTCATAATAATTAAAGATTCTATCGTTTTTAACTTATCTATGAGGCGAAAGTTTTCTAACTAAGTAATCCTACCCACCACTTGCCAGAGAGCCAAGTCTCACGTGCATGCATTCATCTATGAAGTAATCCTACCCACCACTTGCTAGAGAGTCAAGTCTCACGTGCATGCATTCATCTATGAAATTATTAGGTTTATTATATGTTAGTTATTCTATTTGCACATAACTATGATTAGTTACATGTGCAAATATATGGCATTATTCCCTTTTTTATCCGTAGATAGAGGGAGTGGGCATTCATATGTATGGAAGTGTGCTTGTGTATGTATGGGATAATGTGTGTATAAGTATGCATGAATGTATGTGATTATATATATATATATATATATATATATATATATATATATATATATATATATGAAAGCATATATTTGTGTGAGCATGTGTGGAAAGTTAGTGTATGTGTGTACTTAAGTGTTTGTGTATGTATATCTATATATGCTTTTGTATGTATATCTATTTATGCTTCTAGACCTATCAGAGGTCCATCTATCCATTTTTTATACCAATCCATAGGCATGATAGGCATGTATATGTATATGTGTGTATATGTTTATGTATATGTATATGTATATGTATATGTATATGTATATGTATATGTATATGTATATGTATATGTATATGTATATGTATATGTATATGTATATGTATATGTATATGTATATGTATATGTGTATATGTATATGCATGTGTATGTATATGCATGTGTATATGTATGAAACATGCATGTGTATGTGGATGCATTTGCATTTGCATCCATGTGCATGCATGTGAATGCACATGCATGTGGATGTGCATATACACGTATTTGCACATATGTTAATGTGTGTATGTGTATATATATATATATATATATATATATATATATATATATATATATATATATATATATATATATATATATATATATATATATATATATATATATATATGAAATAATGCATGCATGTAAGTCTTTTTATGTGGTTGTAGGAATGTTTGTGCATATGCATGTGTATATGTGTGTATGTCTAACTGTATGTGCACATGTATCTGTGTGTATATATGTGTGCGTATGCGCATGTGTATATGTGTATATGTGTGAAACTGCATCTTCATCATGTATAAGTGTTTAAGTGCATATCAATAGGTGTGAGTATGCTATGTAATGAAAATAACACAATTCAAATGATCTACAATGAATAGAAATTGTACTTACAATTGTTAGCCATACTTTTTGCTTGGTTAGCTTCTTGAATAACTTGCAACAAACAGACAAAGAAAAGAGAGAGAGAGAGAGAGAGAGAGAGAGAGAGAGAGAGAGAGAGAGAGAGAGGGAGAGAGAGAGAGGGGGAGAGAGAGAGAGAGAGAGAGAGAGAGAGAGAGAGAGAGAATTCAAAGAGAGAAAGATGTAGAAAGAGAGAAACAGAGATAGAGGGAGACAATAAGAGAGAGCTTAGGCAAAACAACAATTCTGCATATACTTGCTTCAGCTCGTAAGCGCAGCGCAATTCCCTAAAGGTGTTATGAGTCCCTAAGACACCCCCAAGTAAGTGTGGACACAAAATAAATCCATTAATAGTCCCATTCCCATAGAAGCAAGCTCATTCAATACCCCAGAGAACTAAAAAACATATAGCCATTTCATTAACCATGATTAAATTTCACCTACATGCTCAATTTAATGCCAAATAATTGTGTTCGGAACCACTAGAAAAAAAGAAATTAAGAACTGCACACACTTTCCATACCACAAAACATGAGGAATCAAACTTTTACAACATACAATTGATGAACAATAGCACAAGAAGCATGAAACATTCTTTTATTTGTATTAAAATTCTGAGTACAACACATAAGATTATCTTGTAGAACAGAACATACGTGTCATAATAATTAAAGATTCTATCAATTTTAACTTATCTATGAGGCAAAAGTTTTCTAACTAAGTAATCCTACCCACCACTTGCCAGAGAGCCAAGTCTCACGTGCATGCATTCATCTATGAAGTAATCCTACCCACCACTTGCTAGAGAGTCAAGTCTCACGTGCATGCATTCATCTATGAAATTATTAGGTTTATTATATGTTAGTTATTCTATTTGCACATAACTATGATTAGTTACATGTGCAAATATATGGCATTATTCCCTTTTTTATCCGTAGATAGAGGGAGTGGGCATTCATATGTATGGAAGTGTGCTTGTGTATGTATGGGATAATGTGTGTATAAGTATGCATGAATGTATGTGATTATATATATATATATATATATATATATGTATATATGAAAGCATATATTTGTGTGAGCATGTGTGAAAAGTTAGTGTATGTGTGTACTTAAGTGTTTGTGTATGTATATCTATATATGCTTTTGTATGTATATCTATTTATGCTTCTAGATCTATCAGAGGTCCATCTATCCATTTTTTATACCAATCCATAGGCATGATAGGCATGTATATGTATATGTGTGTATATGTTTATGTATATGTATATGTATATGTATATGTATATGTATATGTATATGTATATGTATATGTATATGTGTATATGTATATGCATGTGTATGTATATGCATGTGTATATGTATGAAACATGCATGTGTATGTGGATGCATTTGCATTTGCATCCATGTGCATGCATGTGAATGCACATGCATGTGGATGTCCATATACACGTATTTGCACATATGTTAATGTGTGTATGTGTATATATAAATATATATATATATATATATATATATATATATATATATATGAAATAATGCATGCATGTAAGTCTTTTTATGCGTTGTAGGAATGTTTGTGCATATGCATGTGTATATGTGTGTATGTCTAACTGTATGTGCACATGTATCTGTGTGTATATATGTGTGTTTATGCGCATGTGTATATGTGTGAAATTGCATCTTCATCATGTATAAGTGTTGAAGTGCATATCAATAGGTGTGAGTATGCTATGTAATGAAAATAACACAATTCAAATGATCTACAAAGAATAGAAATTGTACTTACAATTGTTAGCCATACTTTTTGCTTGGTTAGCTTCTTGAATAACTTGCAACAAACAGACAAAGAAAAGAGAGAGAGAGAGAGAGAGAGAGAGAGAGAGAGAGAGAGAATTCAAAGAGAGAAAGATGTAGAAAGAGAGAAACAGAGATAGAGGGAGACAATAAGAGAGAGCTTAGGCAAAACAACAATTCTGCATATACTTGCTTCAGCTTGTAAGCGCAGCGCAATTGCGAACGTTGGAGAGCTCTTCGATCGGATGCATGAAAATGCCGATCAAAGAGCATCCAACATTTTAATTTTTGTCCATCAACAGACCGTCGTCTAAGCGATGCTACTCGTCATCGCATAAGCGACATCTTTTAGCGTCGCTTATGCGACGTACAAAAGGTCGCTTATGCGACACTTTTAAATAGCATCGTTTTAGCGACGTTGTATGGGAGCGTCTCATTCCTGTCGCGTCACAAGTCACAAAAACCATCGTGTTATGCGTTGTTTCATCGACAGTCCGCACGTGACGCTAATTACGATGCATGTTGCAATTTTATAGCGATGAAATTCTGTTGCCTTAACCGTCGCTATACGTCCGTATTCCTTGTAGTGTATGATTGGTTACATGTGCAAATATATGGCATTATTCCCTTTTTTATCCGTAGATAGAGGGAGTGTGCATTCATATGTATGGAAGTGTGCTTGTGTATGTATGGGGAAATGTGTGTATAAGTATGCATGAATGTTATATATATATACATATATATATATATATATATATATATATATATATATATATATATATATATATATATATATATATATATATATATATATATATATATATATATATATATATTTGTGTGAGCATGTGTGGAAAGTAAGTGTATGTGTGTACTTAAGTGTTTGTGTATGTATATCTATATATGCTTTTGTGTGAGTCTATATGTGGTGTATATGTGTGCATAACTAATGCTAAGTGCCAACGTTTTCATGTGCAATTGTATGGGGTATGAATGGATTTATACATGTATTGTATGTGTGTATGTGTTTGTACCCATACATGTGTATGTAGGAATGTGGAAATATGTGTCTAAATATGGATGTGTGAATGTGTATTTTTGTGATGAACGTGTCTATGTGTGGTTATGTGTATGAGAATGTGTGTGTATTTATGTCTATGTCTGGTTATGTGTATGAGAATGTGTGTGTATTTATGTCTATGTCTCTACCGATAAATAATATGTATATGTATGTATCGTAATATAAATTATACAATAGATTAAAAAGTAAAACAAAATAGATATTAAAGAACAAAATGAATATAAATTAATATTGCAACAAAAAATAAATATGTGCATAATATGTGACTTGTGTATGTGTGTGTGCTATCTAAATACTTACGTGTGTAATAGTTGAGTGTTGTGCATGTGTTTACGTCTCTGTCCATGCGTGTATCCACATGTGATTTTGTGCGTGTGTGTTATCTTAGGTAATTGTGTGCATGTTTGTTTGTATGTATGTGCATATCTATGTCTGTGTGCTCGTAAGTGTGTTACTTTTTATGTTTTTATTGTTAAAAGTCAAGCTTCAAGCTACAAATTCGTGGGGAATCTTTTATGGACATGTAGAGCAATCAAAGGAAGCCAAAAGCCACGAGATTCCATCAAAAAAGTCACTCAACCACTCCCCAAGTCATCTCAACTAATTCCTCGAAGTTAGGAGGCTGATTTGGAAAGGTAGTTCCTAGATTTTAGGGGCACACTTCTCACTATAAAAGGAGCATGTATCCCGACTTCTTTTGGGCCATCTTCTTGGAGTTTTAGCTCAAGTAAAGTGAGCACTAAGTGCTGGAGTTGTGATAAGCAAGCCCCTTGCTTAAGCAACCCCCTTGCTTGCTTGTTTGTTTTCTTTTAGTATGCATATCTATGTGTGTGCGCAGGCAGTGTTGCAACTCTCTACCCCTGAGTTGTTAGCATTGGTTCTCCCTCATATGGTATCCATTTGATGTAAATCTTGTCTCATTGGATAGCTATAAGAGTCTATTTTATGCTTATCAATTCTCTGGAGCATTCTCTGAGTAAGCTGGGAGCAACATTCATTTTAGTGAAGTTGTGTGATTGATATCTCTCTCTTTGTGTAGGCTCTGTTGGAAATATTTTGCTCTCTGTTGTAAGGGCTGGTTCTCCTTCTCTATGTATCCATTTGCTATGATTTTGGTGTCATTGGGTAGCTATTAGAGTGATCTAAAGTTAACACAAGTTTGAGATTCATTCTCTTTATAATCTATGAGAAAAGTTTGCTGGAGTCAATTGAGGTCTCTGCTTGACTAGCAGTTGTGAGCATTCAACTAGCTCATGTTGTAGACATTGTTTCTCTTTGTGTAAGCATCCATTTCAAGTGAAATTTGTTTTGTTGGAAAGCCCTTGGTGTCTACTACAGGTCTACAAAAGCGCACTGGAGTGCTCTGCATAAGCTCTGAGTAAAAGCATTTTTGGTGTGCACAGGTCAAAGAAGGATACCTGTGGAGGTCATTCGCGCTTCATCGTTGCTTAGGGGTTGAGATACTTCCCCCATCATTTATCATGTACACGGAGAGAGAGAGAAGAGTCTTAATCCCCCCTCCTAGCTAGAGCATCCTTTGAGCACCATGTAGTTAACCTCTCTTGTTCTTCTTGAGTTTGTTGTCCTTTGCTTCTGAGAATTGCCATCATCTCATCTCTAGAAATGTAACCGTAGAGATTTCTTCCCTGAAGATATGCTTCCATTCTAAGTGACCAAGCTGAGTAATTGCCTCGATCTAATTTTTCTATGGATGAAGGAAAATAATCTCCCATGTTGAGTTGATTTAGTGCTAATACCACTATGAGGAGATGGTTGGATACAGTCCAGAGATGAGCTCAACTTGCAATACTCTTTCTCTACACCTACCAATGTGACTTCAGGGAACCTTAATAGACTCCTTCAACTTCCCAAATATGCATTTAGATCCACTATTTACTTTCAAGCATCATTGCCAAATGTTTGTACCAAAAATAAATAACTTGTACAAAAGCACTATGTAAAAACTTGCTATTTTTAGACGTCAACCTCTTAGAAAAATGTTCAATTTTCAATCCTTGATAACAATTGACCGAAGAACTTTTATACACATCTAATGCAAGAGTTTAGCTAACTATTCCAAGTTATTTCACTAATGTAGATTGAGTTTGCATTGAGAAATGAGTTTAAGAACTTAGGTGTGTAATCCTGACTTTTCAGGAAGAAGAAACTGAACAGACACAGGTAGCTTCTTTGATTCATAACTCAAGATCCAATGAACCAAATGTAATGAATTTGATATGTAACAACTAGACTATTACTCTAACTATACCAAATCAAAGTAAATCAAATGATCAAATATGTGCAAAGAACTCTATCAAGAAATATCACTCAATTGAAGAGGTTGTAGTAGAGAGCAATAGATAGAGATTATCATGAACTAATGAATCAAATTACATGTGCTAATGAATTTATGATACAAAGGAGATGTATGGAATCACTCATACCTATGTGAGATTTAAGATATGCTCAACCATGAGGCTCAATGGCTCTCTCTTCTCTATTTTATCTTGCGATTAAAAAACACCTCTATTTGTACACATAGAGAGAATTTGAAATTTGAATTTCACTCACCTAAAAGTGTTCCTATACTTTAGGTGTTGATTGATTTGATTCAAACCATGAATTAAGTCGTGGTTCTTGACTCCTAAAATCACAAGATTCTTCATCTCACAACCTTTTACTTTTATCTAATAAAGTAAAATCCATAACTTTTACAAAAGGTATTCATATGCAATTCACATGTGAGCCAAATGATTATGTGAGAAGTCCAGATCATTTTGATCAAGCATCTAGGCTCATCAAATGTACCAACACATTCCATGTACAACAAAATATACATACAATATTGAGTAGATATACTTTCCAAGATCAAAATGGAGGATGTCCATTCTCCATGCTATTATATATTTTGATCCATAACAATTGCACTAAAATTACCTTGGCATCCTTTTAAGTAGATATACCCATGCATATTTAGAAAAATCCTCCTACATGGTTCATGAAATATAATTGATTACAAAAAACTTGTGCTAGCATAGAAAAACTCACATCCTTGTGAACAAGGTGGAATTTGTGCTCAATTATTTGTATAACATCTTTATGAACATAGAATTTAATATTCTAGAATGCAGCCATTATACAAATTCTTAGAGATTATCTAAATTTGAGGTGAAGAGGATACCATATCATATTCCTATAGGCACAACAAGCTCACATAAAATAAATGCGAAAAACATGCATGACTTTTCCAAATATCTTGAACTATTATATATTGCATTGCATAAATCTATTCTTGATCTGGTCTCTTCTCTCCAAATACTTGTACTATTATACATTGCATTGCATAAATGTATGCTTCATGTGATCTCTTAAAGTGCTAAAATGTGCGTTTCCATTTATGCTCAATAAAAGATTAAAAATAGGCATCATACAATATATCGTGTGTGATGATGTTTGAAGTCATTATGTTCTATGACCTCACGTTTTTGTGTGAATTTTCATTTCTTTCTCTCGTATTTTTGTGAAATTATATATATATATATATATATATATATATATATATATATATATATATATATATATATATATATATATATATATATATATATATATATATATATATATATATATATATATATATATTGTTACACTTGACAAAAATAGTAACAAAAAAACCATTCTATATACAAGAATTATGAAGTATACAAGTTAAGATCAATCAAAAGTTAGCTAAGAAGACAAATTTTGTAAAAATAGTGATCAACACACAAAAAATGACTTACCTACTCTATAAGCTCTATTTCTAGACGTAGTTAATTTCTTAACAGATACACAAACTCTTTAACCATCCAAAAAAGAATATTTAAGTGTAAATTGAACCCAATCTTATTACTGTAGCTTCTTCTTCGTGCTATGCTCTCTATCTCTCTTTGTCTCTCTTTGAAGTGTGTTGTGCATCTATAATCTGCAAGCACATAAAGGAGATACTATAATAGCTTAAGAGTGCAAAAATTTTGTTTCATTGGTACTATCAATTTTCTTGGACCAATCCTTGACATTATATATTTTTTTACCTGTTACAAAATGTGTTGGTACTTCTTTTTAAGTGTGGCATTTTCTTGATGATGAAGTGTTTATGTTATTTTTTCTTGCCACTTTTGATGCCCCTTTTTTCAAAATAATTGTTTGATTTAAGTGTTAAATTTAACAATTTTTGAAGAATATCATGGATCTTTGTAATTTTCCCATATTATTTAGCTTATATGTGCTTCTTTGCTGTAATGTTCACGTGGAGGAGATTTGGAGATATGGCCGCCCTAAAGGGGAAAACAAAGATGGATCTTCCAAGAAACACCCTCATCAACGTTAATTTAAAGCCCCATTTTTATTTTGAGCTTTAGCGTTTCTCATTTTAGAGGGTTTGCAACTATAAAGTACAACTCTCCATGTCGGTAATCTACCATATCGTAAATTTCTACGAAAAAAATTTCCATTCAATGCTTAGTATCCCCTTAAATATATAACTCACTTCCTTTTGGAGAGCTTTGAGTGTTTCTTGAACATTTTTTCGGTCCGTTCTCTTGTAGAAAGCAAATCCTATTAAACATGGAAAGCAAATCCGATTATCCTTCATTTACCTCATTTTTTACGTTTGCATGAGTTTTGGTGGCACTAGAAACAATCGCAAATGTTGGATGTCTCTTAGAGGCTAAGCGATGTAGAGAACAAATATCGTTAATGTGTGGATGAAATTAAATATTCTGAACAATATATGATATCAATTTTTTATAGCTCTTGTTGCTACATATTATCAAGTTTAGTAATACGTTAAATTAAAAAACAAACAATGAACATAGCCAACGTTTCATTTGTATTCATAACGTTCTGTTGCTATTGAAGCTCCATGAATGGAATAATTGGTAAAAAAAACTGGCTACGAATTGCCTTGATTAATGAAGCTATAAAAGAGTATAATGCATCCAATAAGGAAGAGAATGAAAGAGGGTAGATTAAAGGCTATGATTCAGCTCATCACAAGCTCTAATACTAGATGATGGATAGTGGGAGGATGAGAAGATGTGGAAAGTGTTGCATAATGAGAAAGAAGGGCATACCGAGAGCTTGGACAAGAAGATCGATCCTAGAGCCCATGAGTACCAGGAGTAGGGAAAGCTCCATGTGAGAGAAAAAGTGAAGGATGATCATTCCACTCTCGAACTAGAACTTACAAGAGTGTTTTTTTTTTTTAGATGGAGGTTCGGCCGAGGCCTACTCCTCCGGACTTTAACTTTGAAATTGCAAGGAAAGGCATAGTACCGATGAGACCCCCCTTATCCCACAAGAACAGGGGTTCACAAGACTGGGTTAAACGGCGGTCACAACTACCGCGGGGATGGAAAAACGGTGGTCAACAACCACATACAATAAAGAACCCCAAATAAGTCCATAAGGGTTTGTTTTGACCGTCTTACACGAGGAAATTGTATATGTTTTGTTTCGTTACATATGTCCAAGGCAGAAGTTCGACGTCAAATAACTTCGCCGAAAATCATGTTTCTCAAATAAGTCTCTGGAATTGCTCCCATCCTCCAAAGAAGGTCTCGGTGAAATTTCTTCTGGCATATGCATTGCCTGCACTTTAAAGTCCTTCCTTTAAGTCTCGATGATCACCTAATACCACGCTGGAGTAAAGAATCCCTTTTCTTTAATTTAATTTTTGATACAATGGAGATGATGCTGACGATGATGCCAAGCATTCTCTGTTCTTCTTCCAATGCACGATTATGACAAAGCAGAAAATCCGACGGATGGCATCTCAGAGTGTCAGAGAACTCCGTCATGTAAATAACTATAATTTATGTACTGCGTGTTGTGATCGGACTTTTATTTCACCAACACGGAGGAGTAACTACAAATTGTCATATATATCCGAAAAGCAGGAATACTGTTATTATTTTTATTACTGTCAAACGTGATGATGATGATGATGATGATGTTTAATGAGGCAGATCATTTATTTCTCCAAGCATCTAAAATCACTTCCCGCATCTGAATCACGTGGCTGACACGGCACACACGGCAGAACAAGTCTTGCTCATCTTCCTCAGTACAGAAGCTCCGTGTTGAGAAAAGATCCAATTTCAGGAGCTCTCATCAGAACAACTGTGCGTTGTATGCCATGGGTGGATCAAGCTGGATCGCATACTCGGCCCCTGGTCAATGCTCATCCTGTCGGGAAACGTTGAGAATCGTGTTACGAAGAGTTTCCATAACTCGGCACCATGCCGCTTACAGGATTCTAAGAGACACGCCCCCCGTTATAAGGAAAAGCTCATCTGATTTGACATGTCGGTTCCCTGTTTAATATGTTATAAGGAAAAGCTATGATTTGTGCACTAACAGGATTCTTCTACCGTTTAACCAACTCTAATGATGAAACATCAGAGTTCAGTCTATCGTATAGAAGACGGAAAAGGCAGAAGTGATATCAAGATTCACTTCTGTTATTACTCCGTTATAATATTAAAATGAGATATATTAGACGTTTTTTGGTGCTATGGAAATAGGAGAGTTAGGATGTTTCGTTGACTCAGATCGCGCAAGCCATTACGACGAACTCTTGGCAATTTTCGCAAAGATTACTGATCGAAAAAGGAAGGTGGTGGATTTCGAACCGAGATGGTGATAAGCTTACTGTGAGTGGTTTTCTTTCTCCCTCCAATTTTACTTCCACAATTAATATTACATATTTCATGAGTGTTCCTTTTGGAATCCTTCTATGACTCTATGAATTTTTTTTTTTTTGTATACTCAAATTGTGTTCCTCTCTCTGTGTGTGTGTGATATATCAAATATAACTATACATGGGGTTAAGCTTTTTATATGTGAAATATAAATCATACGTATCTCTGCTAAACTTGAAATATAAATATGTGGGTTTTCAATAATACTTTCGATTTGATTATTCATATTAGAATTAATATTAATGTTATTTTCGGAGAGAGATTAATATATCAAGGGAGACTAATCGAAGTTAAACGACTTATAATGGATTTTGGAGCCACTTGCCGAGGAGTAAAGATCCAACATATTTGTAATTTTCCATCAAATAGTGAGATTGGTGTCATAGACTCTCAACAACAATAGTGTACACAAGAGGTTCCAACGCGCATCCTTGTCTCATAGCTAGATTTTCCTGAAGAAAATATCCTAATGAGAGAACAATTCATAGAAATACGAACAAAAACACTCTAAAGGAGACAGTCAATTGACGATATAAAATTAAGACCTATAACAATATCTTTCACACTAGGGAGCATGAAACTCCAATCAATCTTATCAGATATAAACCTTATAAAACAGATAGCACAAGGTAAATTTTTCACCTCTCTCAAGGGATCGGTCCATAACCTCACATAGGCAGATGATGAAATCCAAAAGGTACCTTACTCTAATAGAAAACCTTTCTAGTTGTGGATATTGAGAGCATGCATATGCAAACTACATCTATCAACATAGAGTTTATCATAAACTTTGTAAATGGTATAGAGACAACTGGTAGGTCTCCAATTAGAAAGAACATTTTTTTTTCGTTCCTCTTCTAAATAAGCTTAGCAAACAACACAGTGAAAGAATTCTATAGGTGAACCCTTCCGAGAGCCATCTCATAAATGGATTTGATAAGGTGAACAACGTTAGTTTAGAAAACATTCAATGACCAGAGATACTCTATAGGCCCCGAGTTTTAGCTTCTTTCAGTCAATAAAAACTTCTATCTTTCAAAACTTAAGATAAAGAGCAACGAAGAGATAAGCGCTCCCCTAAAAGCATAATTTTTAAGCTCATTTCCAATGCGAACGGAATATCGGCAAAATTTATGATAAAATCTCATATTGGTCCTCCTAGAGCTCTTCTCTTGTTGAATGTTTCTTTCCTTATGACCGTTATCTTGTGTTGTTATATATTTACCTATCTTGCTAGACGATAACCACTAATCATGTTAGCATGCTTAAGTCATTCATTGATTTCATCTTCATTTTTCTCAAGATTATTGCCAAGTAGATCTGCATAGCCTACTTCTCACTCAATTTTTGGGTAGTGCTCCTTAAAAGAGATACCATGCCTAATGTGGATTTAACTTCCCGAATATGTGCCTTAACCTTTCTGAGTTCACCTCCAAGTGCTCCCCCTAGTTAAAGGCTTTTGGCATTCTTTGTCATTCTTAAGAAGCCTAAGAAGGCCCCTATCCCACCCTCCTTAGAAATGCTTCTCTATTTGGTCTAGTAGCTTTGCTCATTCCCACCCCCAAGATAAAGTCCCTAGTACCTCCAAGCTCTTTATAAAGCTGATTAAAAGGTAAAATAAAAATATTAAAAGTCGTTCCCAACCTTTAGGGAAGCTCTTGTATAATATTTCCACTAGTTCTTATGACCTCTTTCCCCAAACTCATGTTTGATGAAACTTTATACAGGAATCAAAATGTTGGCATTCACCGCCTCTATGAATCTGATGGTAAAGGAAGAATTGATTGCTCTATCAAACAACGTACCTTTCATTTTGATTACATTTGGTCATGGTAACAACAAAAAATAATTTTCTATTGTGGAAAATTATGCAAAGATCTCAAATTAGGCATCGTAAATGATCAATGTCCCTTTTGCATTTAAACAAAAGATATGTTTTATCTTCTCCTTTTCTATTGATTCTAGCACATTTATTGGTTTCTTCTATGTGATAACTGGAAAGTTCTTCATTCTGCACCATTTAGTATACAAAAAATCCTCTGTGGGGACAATGCCATTATTGATCCTTTATTGTATTCATTTTTTTTTTGGATCAAAAGCCATTGATTTAATCTATTAAGATAGAAATAACCTAATTTTCAATGGATTTGTCACAATGGCATTGATTCTTTGAAGCCTTAGCTTACACCAATCCTATTGTAGGCCAACACAAGAATACACGAAGGAAATATTTGGTGTGCCATTCTATAATTTGAAGAAGACTCAATTGAGACAAAGAGGAACTTCGTTCAACATTACTCAATGGATCTTTTGATCATGTCGAGGACATGGTGAAGATTATTATTGTAACTAAGATGATAGAAGTCAACTAATTAGATGATACTACCCACTACTAGAAATATATTGCAAAATGTTCAAATAGTCTTTGGTTCCCCATGTTCTTGGCTTTGCCCACAAAAGATATTCATATTCATTGAAACAACTATGAGAAACAAAGTCAAAAATCATATTATAAGCATCACTTTGGTAGGTGCTATGAATTTGATGCATGAGTTCCTTGTATAATATACATTGGTTGTCTTTTGGTTGTCTACCGTTTTTTTTTCTTTATCCCTTTTGAAGGGGGATCACCAACTCCAAGATAAGATAGATAAATGAATTGTTGAAAAAAAATATCATATTGAACATAGCTCATTTCTTAGAAGTACTAGAATGAATTAAAAATAGAAATGAATACTGCTCTTTGCCTCTCTTAAAATTGTCTTGACAATATCAAATAATATGAAATTAAAGCTTTTTGTGAAAGTGTACAAATGATCCAAAAAGCTAAATATTTTGTCACACATCATAGTGAAAATAACAATTTTAAATTCCAATTC